>CAUYRT010043052.1:0-48064 GCA_963574885.1 Lepilemur ruficaudatus | reverse complement strand
CAAACGGAAGACAAAAGAAAGCAGGTGTAGCTATACTATTTGCAGACAACATAAGCTTTAGAATAACAAAAGTAAAAAAGGATAAAGATGGCCACTTTATAATGGTGAAAGGGAAGATCCAACAAGAAGATTTAACTATTCTTGATAATTCATTCTTAATCAATAACCAGGGAAATGAAATTTGAATCTATCAATAAAAGACAAGGAGTTGTTACTTTTAGTTAAAGAAGGAAATAATGATTCACTGAAAGATGTGTCTTGCTAATGCTGACTCACACAATGGGGCCCCATTATGTAAATAGAATTATGAAAGATTTCTGTTTTGCATGTCTTTGAAGGGAGGAAAATGAGTGCTTTTTTTAAAAGCTAGTGGAATAATCGCCATGTTGACATAATGGAAATTCTCATTTGAGCTATAAACAGCAAAATGAGGACACATACATTAGAATGCCTTTGTAGTAAAACATATGCTATGAACTTGGATAGAAAAGCCAGAAAAAGGTATCCATGAAAGTTTAAAAATTAGGCTTGGGAGATATAGAAATAAGTACATATTAAAGATGTATAAATAAATATAAATCATTTTATATAAACTCCAAACGTTAGGCTATATATTTGGAGCTGTGTTATACTTCTGCACTTAAAAATATTACAAATTCCTTTGCATAACTCTCAAGTTAGAATTTTTTTTTTAAATAAGTTAAGGGATCTAAGAATGGACTTCAAGGGCTGTGGGAACCTCCTGAAATTATAGTGCACCATCTGCACCGGAATTTAGCAGAATTATATAGGATGTTGGTAGTGGTGGGAATATATGAAAATCTGAAAGTTAGATTTAAGCCATGCTACACAGGGGCGGAGGTGATTCTTGAGCATTAGGAAAAAGAACTGTGGAAATGTTCCAAATAATATTGATAGGTGATATAAATTAATTCTATTATTTCACAACATTCATTTGAACTCATTCAATTGATCTTCATAGCAATCACATGATGTAGGCACTATTCTTATATCCAATCTACAGATAAGGAAACTGCAGCACAGGGAAGTTAAATAATTTATTCAAGGTCACATCAAGATAGTGGTGGAGTCTATCAGGTGATGGTTAAAAAGGAAGAGGGTATCTTAAAGTAGATTCATTCAGAAGAAAACAGAGGTTCGTTTCTGTTGTTTTACCATTTTCTGAAATTCAGACCACAGGTTATATCCACATGTAATTTGTTTTTGAAAGAGATTTGCAAGGCATTTATTTTTTGTTTAACAAAAATGGCACCAAAGGACAAGGTCTTTTGGAGAAGGGTGAAGAACTTACATTTATTGAGCATCTGTTATGTGCCAAACATACATGTTATCTAATTGAATCATTAGAACAGCACTTCACATTGGATGTTAACCCCCTTTTTTCATAGAGAACACTGGAACCAAGAAAAAAAATCAGTAAGTTGTCAATGTGACAAGGGAATGAAAGGCAGAAGTGGAATCCAAACATAGTTCTAATTGACTTTAAAAACCTGTCTTTTATCAAAAATGTCATGCTTCTTCCCAGGGAGGGACAAAGCAGATTTAATTGGTCTATTTAAAATAAATCACATTGAAAACAAACACCTTTCGGAATTATGAAAGAAAATCACAAGCAGAAAGAATTAAAACAACAGTTGAACATTTGGTTAATAAAATGGTTAAAATAAGCAATTATTATCAAAAGACGCTTTTTTAAGTTGCTAATTCCACTCAACACTAGGCTACGCATTGTGTTTAGATCCCAGCTGGTGATATAACTGAGTGTTTCTAGCTGAAGACCAGACATACTTTTAGTAGTTTTAAACATTCCTTTCTTGCCCATAACTGAATATATTTCCAGGAAATATATCAGTCCATAGTATGATGTATTTTAAGTATAGTGGATGATGATAAAGTCTTTAATCTCTAGAGTTTTGTACATTTGTTTGGTTAGAGATGCACTATGCTGTTTTGTTTTAAAACTTGATTAACTGTAGGGTATTTAGCGGCACTGGTAAACTCTCCTCTGTTTAATCACTTGAACATAAGATGCCAGAGAAGAGTAAGTTTTAACTTCTATTTTTGTAAAAAAAATACTTACCAAATTACTTGTTTCAAAGACTGAGAGTTTAGAATAAGTGCAACCGCATATTATCAATTTAATTAAGAGATAATTTGAATGGCCCTCATTATTGTTAATTATTTAAATACAGAAGGAATATAGATACTTTTAATATGTTATGGCATCTCTCTTCTTCTCTTCCCAGTTTTATACAAAACTTTGAAAATTAAAGTAGGTCTTAGAATTTGAAAATAATTTTTACTTCAATTAATCAGATAAAATGAAATGTAGATGCATACACCTTATACATAATACAGTTTACCTAATCAACTTTTTTTTTACTCTTTTGGAGACAGGGTATTGCTCTGTCACGCTGGCTAGAGTGCAGTGGCATCATCATAGCTCACTGTAACCTCAAACTCCTGGGCTCAAATGATCCTCCTGCCTCAGCCTACGGAGTAGCTGAGACTACAGGTGTGAGCCACGATGCCCAGCTAATTTTTGTATTTTTTTGTAGAGATGGGGTCTCATTCTTGCTCAGGCTGGTCTCTAACTCCTGACCTCAAGCACTCCTCCTGCCTTGGACTCCCAAAGTGCTAGGATTACAGGCATGAGCCATGGTGCCTGGCTGCTAATCAACTTTCAAAGTGACCCAAAATTCATATTATATATAAAAGTCACCATTCATGGGAGCTAACAAAATTTATGTGCCCCACATTGTTTGCTGTGAATCAATTTGTGAGTGAATTATGGTTTTCTATATATTCCCATTAAAAATTAGAGAGAAACTTATCTTGATAAGACTTGAAACAGTAGATATGATAAAACTAAATTTAAAAAATTCAAGGGAGTGTAGAAAAATCACATGTTTAAAGGAAAGGAGATAACATTCAAATAAATATTAGATACTATTATTGTAATTGCATTAATTTTATTAGCAATACAAAATATCTTATGTTAAGTGAGGAATAACTGTATAGATTCAAGAAATCAGGAGTCTTAGTGTGGTGGTTTTAAAATATGATGCAAATTCTCTGAAACTCTTTCCTTTTAAAAGGTGAAATCTATTATAATACTCCTCCCTCTTAATAAGGGATGGTCTTCAATGATCATTTCTAAAATAGAATATGGTAGAGGTGATGCTGTGTGACTTTCAAGGTGAGGTTATATAAAGCATAAATTCTGTCTGGCTCTTTCTCTTGAATGGCTCATTCTTGGAGAAGATGGACTCCATGTTGTGAGAACATTCATGTGGTTCTGTGGAGAGGAAATAAGTTCCCCTGCCAAGAGCCAGCACCAAATGTGCCATATGAGTGAGCCACATTAGAAGCAGATCTTCTAGCCCAGTTAATCTCTTAGACACTGCAGTCATACAAAGATCTGGGTGCAGATATCCAGTCTGGGGAAGCACATATATAAAGGCTCAAAAAGATAACATGTCTTAGCATTTAAGGTATGTGGAAGAAATAAAAAGATGGTCAGTATGACTGGAGCATAATGAAAAGGAGATGAATTGGAAGAGGAACTGCACTGTGAGGTAGGCTACTCAGTTGAAATTCAGTTATTTTCATATTGAGGTACTGGTGATAATCTCAGTTCTAACAACTTGATATCTCAAAAAAAAAGCACTGCTTTAAATCAGAAAGCTACAGAAACAGCCATTTCTACTTATTTAGAACATTTTTAGAAGGCACATTCACATTGCACTTGCTTGACATTTAGTCAGATTTTTAGATTGGCAAAAATGATAGGTTGAAGTTGCTCACTGTAAGTCATAACACCTCATTCGCTATTTTGCTGAATAATAGATGAAAGTATTATATCCATTTCAATTCATTTTTTCAAGTCATGTCCATGAGTACCAACTAAAATATGATTGCCATTACATGCACAAAAATGTATAACCTCTGCAATACTATCAGAATTTTATTACTATTATTTTTCAAGATATGAACCCAATAGCTCCTTATATTTTTCTTCCTCTATCATTTATTTCCATAGAGAAAAAATCATAATTTAAACACTTAAAGATATATTCAGATTCAAAAGGGGAGGGTACATTAATTATTTTAATGAAAATAAAAATCTCTCTATTTGCATTCTCATTTTAAATCAGTAATGCTAGGGCATTAAAGATAATGATTCTAATTCTACTTTATATATAGGCCCCAATCCTACTTTTCTAAAATAGGACCAATTGGGGGAAGAAACCCCTTTAATTGCAGGAATGTTAGCAACGCTTCTACATGAGTCAGGTCATGAAGCCTTACATGTGATTATATTCAAGATACATTTTAATTGGTTTGCTAAGCCGCTTATTGTGGGGAAAAAAAAAAAAAACCTCGGAAATAAAGGAGGTAAGTGTTGCCCTGAAATTTAATCTATAAATTAAGCTCATAAGGAATCACAACAGGGATATATAAAACTGTTTTAAATATTAGTGTAGTTCCTGGTCTTAATTAAACATATCGTATTTTCTTTTTTTTTTTTTTAAAGAAACTTGACATGAGGTATCAAGTTATGCAAAAAAAAAAAAAATGCTTTGGGTTACAGTTGATTGGCAATGAAAATAAAGAAGAAGAGCTGAAGAAGGAAATGTGTGTAGAATTCACCCAAGCACTGTTTATAGAGGAGTGAGTATTGATCATAAATATTATTATGGTATTCGTATGAGGAGGAGTGCTTAAGATACCTTATGGTTAAAGGACACATCCTAAGATTATCTGTCTTCGCTCGTCTTTCCATGCTTCCTTAGCAGTGTTTCAATTATGGTTCTGCTTCTTCCTATAGATCTACCTAAAACAAGAACATATATTAGTCACGTCAACACATGTACTCTACTGCATATGAACTCTATAGATAGTCTATAGATATTGACAGATGGATCATTTTTATTTTAATTTTACGAATTTGGATTACAACTTTGCACGTGGTTATCTCTAAGTTCGGTGACTATAAATCCGATTTTGAGTGACGAACCTGTTCTTGTTAAGCTCTTGAAATCAAGCATCTGAGCTAATAAGCCTGTAGATCTGAGCCTGGAAAATATTAAATTAACGAAAATAATGTCCCCCCGTGTAGTCAGGCCTTTGGGTAGATAGGCTGTCATCATTTTTTTACACATTTATATTGCTTTGCCCTTCTTTTGAATTTATAATCATTTGACAAACCATTCTTAATGGATCTCCTTTAGGTTTCTTCCTTTTTGACACTCCCATATCCCTCCAAACATACTTTCTTCCTCCGTTGGCAGTAAAGCAATTCTGAAACGTGCAAAACGTTTGATATTTTTCATTTGCTTTGGAAGTTTTAGGGTGATGTACACCTCAATGTGTTCTAAAATCATTTCACTACACTGATCATGTCAGCCTTACAATATACTTATAATCAAAAAGATGCTTCCAGGGACTTTGGTCACCATCTTTGGAATATATTTTATCATATATTTTGTTAAAATAAGCCTTACTGTATAAAATTACATATCATGAGCCATGTGTTATTTAGATAATTGTAGCTAGTGGTTTTAAAACTATTTATCTTTTCAGAATCTCAGGGACCTTCAGAATCTCAGCTCCTTTGTCTTGCAGAAAACCCACCATTTCTAGGAAACAACTGAAAAGGTCCAGTAGTTAGTTAAGAGAGAGGATTAAAAAAGAAAAACATAGGGGTCATTGAAATTTTTTCATTAGCTGATCACGATTTCAGAATTAAATTTAGTAGCACAATGAGATTTTTTAGTGTAATGCGGATCAATATTAAATGCAAATAATACAATGTTTTCAATGTCCATTTCCCCACCTCTAAATAATAAAACATTTTTCTTATAAATAACTCTGTGACCAATTCCTCTCGGTACTTATAACAAGAGAAAAAAGTCTCTCTTCTCTTGCCTTAGTACATTTCCTTTAGGCAATAAAAATCCTAAGATGCTTTGGGTGAAATTTGGAGCTTGGTTGCTATAGCTTGCATTTTCTGATATAATATTCCCATTGATCTGAAAGTCTTTTCTTTGTTGGTCCGTCTTATTGTGTGTTTGTTTGTTGTAATCTCTCTCGAAACACTTGCGTAAAGTAGAAAACAAACTATAGTCATTTTCTGCCTTAGGACACAGATATAAGATGGTTCATTTTGTGACCTATTTATATTTATAATGTGATACATAATATACCCTACTACTAACAACTGTTTTAACATTATTTTATGCATAAGAAACTTGGCCACATTTTTTCCTCTTAGAGGCTGTTAGGATATAAGTCAGGGATTCTTTCAATTTAAACTGCCATGATTGAATTGTAAACTATTGTTTTTACTCCTCTAAGGGGACTTCATACTAATTAGTTATTTATGTAAGATATTCCACTAGCTCTAACATGCGGAGATATTAAGCTAATAAAAAGTTCCAAGACAATCTTGAAATGCTAAGTATCTGCTAACAAAAAGTCCAACAGCAAGCAAATATATGAGAAAAGTGGGGCTGGAAACTTGAAGATACTTGGCAGCTAATGTAAGTGTAACAAAGGAAAGGGCTTGACTACCATGGTAATGATCTGATCACAGCACCTTGACAGTGGAAATTGTGTTTTATGATTAAGAAACTGAAATTCCAGTCAAATCTTGTTTAACAGAAAAGAGCCACAGAATGGAGAAAACATTTTATTTATATTTGAAATAATCCCCAGCCTTCTGATGACACGTTAACTTGGTATTTATCATAAGCTAAGCTGAGAGTATGTGAACCAAGAAAGGATCCCCTAACTTGTCTACAGGAGTGGGATCATTTCCTTTCCCTGAAACTTAGAGATGAAACAGTCAGTGTGTGGGATTGTAATGAATTCTCATGGGATTCTGAACAGAGAAGAAGGGATTTAGTGATCTTGATTTAAGCTCTAGCTCCATCAGGTTTTGCCAGCCAACTGAAGAGATTAAATGGCAACAGGAACTAATTAGAGATCTACCAAGTTAAGGCTTTGGGAACTTCCCTTAATTGGCCCAATACCTAAAGTTTGCAACCTGGAGTTACAGAAAGATTAAACATGACCCCAAAGACTGAATTAGTCCTTAAGTCACATCAGGATGCATGGTCTGGTAAATACGATGGTTCTGAACTATTCTATGCAGTAATATACTGAGAACCCTGATCATATAAGCATCTTTAATTTTTTTATATTCCTTATGATTTGAAGATTTACTATCATACAATCTATTCCTAATAATTGGAATGAAATGAGAATGTAAAGCAGCAGTGTACGTTTTGAAAGAGTCGTTCCTTTGACCACAATCTCTAATTCTTCCATAGTTAATTGGTTTATTGTGGTTTTCTAACTGTACTTGAGTCAAATGTAAGATATTTCTAGGCTTCTTTGTTGTTGTAATAATGTATCAGTCAGTTCAACCAGAGAAGCAGAACCAGTAAGTTAGGTACATGTAAGATAAGTATATCCTAAGATATATAAGAGAAAGAGAGAGAGAAAAAGAGAGAGAGAGAGAGAGAGAGGTTGATTTGTTATAAGGAATTGGCTTACATGATTGGGGTGGCTGACTAAGCAAGTCTGTAAGGCAGGGAGTCAGGAAGAAACGATTATAAACAGGTTAGTTAGAACCCATGGGGCATGGGTCAAATCTGTGCCTACAGGTAGTCAGGAAGCAACAGTTATGAGCAAGATGGAAGTTGTCCATGGAAGTTGTCCATGGCATGGGTGGACACTATTATATGCAGGTCGAATATCTTCTCTGTCTTGGGAAAACCTCAGCCCTGCTTTTAGGCCTTTCAGCTGATTAAGTCAGGACCAAACTGACAGAAAGTCAATTATTTACAGACTTTCATTACATCTACAAAACCCCATTCACAGCAAAACCTAGATGACTTTGTATTAATAAATGGGAACTGTGGCATAGCCAAGTTGACATATTAAAAAAGCTATCAAACATGGATTTCTCTGTGTATTCTGTTTTCCTTCTTTTCTCCCTTCTAATTATTTCTAAAGTAAACAGTCTGTGTTTAGCTTGACATTGCTACCTTTATGAATGCAAATATTTTATCCTAACTTATTTTTCTCAGTTAATTTCTGAAATGAAATCCTGGTTATTAATTTCTTCCCCCAATTTCAGTTAGAGTAACTCTGTTTTTTGCTGATCCCTCTTCAATTAACGTTCTCTAACATTTAGAGCAAAAGAAACTTGTCCACATCTAATTCCTGGCCCAACCCTTGCTGCAAATAGATGCTATCTTGTCTCCCATTCCTACCACTCTTAGCTCTGCTTTGTGCTTGAAAAGCGAAACTCACCAGAGATCTGGTACTGGCCATGTTGGACTTTCTTTGATAAAGCTGATGTGTATAATTAAGAGTTCATAATTGTTTGAAATACAGGGGATATAAACCAGAACAGAGAAGAAAACATCTTAACATTACTGTTCACAAAGCCCTTTTATTCATCTAACCATAAATTTTTTTTCTTTTGTCCCTAGTCTCTGCCAAGACAGAACTTCTGGTATATATAATGTGAATATAAAATATATATGAATCACATATATATCATACATATGTATACAGATAATCTGACAAAGGAAATTTTCAATTTGATCATACTTTATTGCATGGGACAATTCAGCTCAGTTTATAAAAGTCATGGTCTTATATTTCTCAATCATAAGGGCAATTAAATATTTTTTTAAATAAAAAAATCATTTATACAAACAAAAATTTATGCCTGAACCCCATGCCCAAAGAAGTGGTAAGGCTAATTTGTGTTTCCTTTTTCTTTTACTACATGAATACATTGACTGGTATTTTGGCTGTAGTTTACTAGAGTTAAATTAAAGTTATGCATACATAATGTAGCTTTTCAGGAATTATAATCTGCATATTATCTTCTGTAAGAGAATTAATCAACATTAAGCATTCAGCTATTTATATAGATATGGTCTTCATTGCAACATTTTTGGGATACAACTTTCCCACTTTTGTTTATTAAAAAAAAGTTTTCTGGAAGAGTGCAAGCATGGAAAATTACCTAGTCACTTGTTTTTGAGAATTTGTCATCTTCATTTGTAAAAGACAATTTAGTTGAATTTAGAATTGTAGTAGGATACATTTCTCCATGGAAATGTAGTAGACATTTCCATGTGTTCCAGCAGTGAAAAGTTCATGAGGAACAGCGACTGTACATACTGGGGCTCGGGAAATTCTATTCATCACCTAGCTCTCCTGCAGTGAACCCAGAAGAGTAGAAGCCAACAAAACTCTCCTGATGAGGAAACATGGCTGTTGTAGCACCAATCTGAGAAGACACTGGTGTTCAGGGGTTCTTCAAGTCAACCTACAGCCCTCCAGATATCAACCCAAAGACCCTTAGGGACACCAACAAGACCAAGAGCTGGTATCATGAAGGCCTTCGAAGCATTAGACTGCCTACAAAGGACAGCCTAATAGAACTTAGGGTCCTGGCAGTAAACATCCCACCCAAATGAAGGTGTTCTGTGGACCTATTCTGCTACCTAGGTGCTATGGAATCCAGGGCCATCAGCAGGGCTAGTCTGTTTGGCCTGGGTTTATCTCACCCTCAGAACCCAGGACTCTTCTGGACACATACCTGTCGCCTCGGTGGCACCTGAGAGCACTTCCAAACACTTTCTGACCTGGTGCTGGTGGCCAAAGGGCTCTTTCTGAAACCAGACTGCACGCCAGCTGGGTTCCAGAGGCTCCCTTGCGGGCTCTAGCCTGCTCCTTTCGGTGGATAATAGGGATCTATTGGCTATCATACTTGCAGAGCGGTGGGGATTCAGGGCCATATTTGGTCGCCTTAATTCCATCCCTCTAGTGCCCAGGATAATCTTCCTCCCTCCAAACTTCCCACCAGCTTGTGTACCGAGTTGCCTCTGACCACAAGGCTCTGTGAGCGTTGGGGAACCGAGAGTTCTTCTATGATCAGCAGGCTAGCCTGCGAAAGTAAAGAAAGCATTTTTGATCATAATTTTAGGTTCCTATAAGTGAAACATGAGCCAGTCAGGATCTTTAAGGTCAGATGGCAATCTTTGGAATTTGAGCCCACTCGGCCACCATCTGTTCCTCTTGAGTAAGTGCCCCCCGGAAACTTCCGGTCACTAACCTTCCATGTCCCCACGGCTGCAGGGATCCTTGAGGCCCCCAGGCTGTCCTCAGTGGTAGAACTCAGGCTTCCGCCTATTAGGCTGCCAGTAGGCTGTGGCCTTTCAGTTTGAGTTTATCTCAGGTCCTGAGACTCTTCCAGATACGTACCTGCCACCGCACTGGGGCAGTGAGGAGGGCCCTACCAAACACCATCTGCCCAGGAACTGCTGCTCTGAGGATGCTTTTTGCGACCAGAATGCCCATGAACTGAAGTCCTAAGGGTCCTAGCCAGATCCTGTGTAGTGGAATATATGGTCCTGTTGGGAATCAAACTTCTAGAATGGTGATGCCCCTGGGCCTCTTTTGGTAGCTGTACTCGATGGCATTGATGTCAAAAGGTCCCTTCTGTCCCTAAAAGTTTCTGAGATGGTTCCTGCTTACAGTCTGCCGGCATGCTTGGAACTGGGGGGGGGGGGTTCCTGCCCATCAGTTTGTCCTCTTGCTGTTGAAACCCGAACATGTTCAGTCGCAGTACAAACCTTGCGCTCAGGAAGTGGAGCAATTTTGGCCAAACTCGGTACCCGTACCTTCCCCCCCCCCACTTCCACCGTGTACCGACCATGAGTGCCCAGGGGGACCTTACCACCGCTGAAGTGGCTGAAGTGGTCCTTGTTGGGATCCCAGAGCTCCTTTCAATCTGGAAGCATCAAAGTTGCCAGGAAACCAAAGATTTATAGGCCACCAACCTGCTATCATGATGCAAAGTCCAGAACCCTTCCAGTCACTGGACAGGTCTGGTGCCTGGTGCTAAAAAAATCTTTGTCTCTTGCAATTTTCACTGTCTCTATGCAGTTGAAGCTGGAACTCTTTTGATCACCAGCCTGCCTATGCATCAGTGTTACTGGGAACCTTCTGAACACCAGCTGTCCTGGCCCATAGGTTCTATGGGTCCTTACGGTCGCAGTGTGACTGTGAGCTGGGGCATCTCAAACCTTTGTGCCCATCACCCTTCCTATAGACTTTAGAACTCAGAGCTTATTGGGAATTGGGTCCATCCCCACCACTAGGACCCCAGCACTTCTGGAGTTGTCCTGCCTGGGCACCGGCACCCTGGGAACATTTCCAGATATGTGCTGCCCTGGTGCTGATGCTGTGCAAGTCCTTTTTGAAACCAGGCTGTCCACCCACTAGGTTCCAAGGTATCCCTTATGGGCACTGGCCTGCATCCCTGCTGTGGATCACAATGCCTTACAGGAAATTACCCATTCAGCACTTTGGCACTGGGGCCTCTTTTCTCCACTACTCCTCTATCTGGCAGTACCCCAGGAACATTCCAGCCACCAAACTTCCCACCAGCTAGGGTTTCTACATTCCTGCTGACACATATCCTGTGTGCACTCTGGGAAAATGAGGATTCTTATGTGATCAGCCTGCCTTATGGTGGAAGAGAGCATTTATATTCAAGGTACTAACTTTAGGCAGGGAAACATCAGCTCTTCAAACCTTGAGTTAGCTGTAATTTAGGGCATCATAAGCACTAGCAGTCATTTTTCCCTTTCTCAGGTGCCGAGGGAACCTTCCTATGATTAGCTCCCATTTTGACTGGAGTTCTGGGGATCCATCGGGACCTCCAGATAGTCTTTATGTGGTAGAAACATAGGCTTCGCCAATAGACCATCAGCAGTAGGAGGTTTTTGGCCTGGGTATATATTTTCCTCTCACAACTTAGGACTGTTTGGGCACTTGCCAGCTACACAGCGTGGGGAGAGGGATGCTTCAGGACATCATCTACTCTGCCACTGCTGCCCTGGAGGCCTTTTTTTGTGACCAGACAGACCTGGGATCCCATGGGCCATTGCCAGATCTCCTGCTGTGTAATACAGGGCCCCATTGGGAGCCATATTCCCTGCACATTGGTGCCAATGGTCAAATTTAGGTATCATACCTTACATCCAATTAGTGTCATGAGGGCCCTTTGGCCTTAAAAGTTTCCAGGGGTTCTTCGTGTCCAAAGTTCACCAGCACGCTGGGAACTTAGACGTTTTCTGAACATCAGTTTGCCTGCCTACTCTTGAAACAGGAGCCCTGTTGCTCACAGTACCAGCAATGCATTGGGGCACTGTTGAACCCTTTTGGCTCAAGAATCTCAGCCCTCTTGGCCACTGTACTTCCCCCAGCGCAGGAGTATTGATGAATGTTCCAAACCACCAGCATGCACCTTAGCTAGGATTCCAGAGCTCCCTCCAACCCAGAATCATCTGAAAAGCCTGGGAACTGAAAGCTTAGGCCACCAGCCTGCCATGTGAGACCAAAATCAGAGCCTTTATAATCACAGGATAGGCTTGAGGGGAAAGGATAGAGGAGGGTAATCTATGGCCCTTCCAATCCTCAGTGACCCCATTTCAATAGAACCAAGAACCCTTCTGGCATCCACCCTCATTAGTGTCCCTGCAGACCTTCCCATTGCCACCTTGGCTAGCCCCTATGGTTCTGTGTGTCCTTATGGTCCATAGACTGGTCACTCACCAGCTGAGGAACAACATACACTTGTGACCATCATATTTCTTTTAGGCTGTGGAATCCAGTCCCCTTGGGCATAGTGTCCTTCACCATACTGACATTTAGGATCCTGTGGGTCCTTTTAAACACATGGTGTCCAGGACACTAATGCACTGCAGATCCTTTCTGAATCCAGACTGTCTTCACATTGGGTTCCAGGAGAGCCCTTATGAGCACTAGCCTGAATCCTTACTATGGAACACAAGTTCTTGTTGGTAAGTATCCATTCAGAACAATTTCTCCACCATACCTTCCTCTTTGCAGTGCCCTGGAGAACTTTCTGGCTACCAAACTTTTGCCAACCAGGGTTCCAGGTTTTCTGTTGGCTCCCAACCCCTATAGGCAAACAGCTTGTCTGCCTGAGGTGGAAAAAAAAAAAAAACAACAAACCATTTTCGGTCACAGCACTGTCATCCTGAAAATCAACCATGAGCCATTCTTGCTTTCTGGCAGGATGCAAATTCAGAAATCCTGACCATTCTCAGCCACCACCTGTCCCTCCCAAGTGTGCTACAAAGAGCCTTCCCGTCAAGTCTGACTGCTCTCTGGGATTCCAGTGATCCTTCAGGTCCCCACACTATCGTTTCCCCTATGCATGTATCTTCTGACCATGGATGTGTCCCCTAATTTAGGCTTCCAGTGCTTTTTCGGGCCCCAAGTCATCTTGTGTACCTGGGAAATGGAAATTCTTCAGTCCCCAGATTGCCTGAATGATGTAGAATCTAGAATCCTTCTGGTCACTGGGCAGGCCAGGCACTGGGGCACCTACGTTCCTTCTGGTTTTCAGCTAGCCCATGTATGGAATTGGACCTGGAACCTTTTCAGTCACCAGACCATCCACACATTAATGTCCCTGGGAAATTGAGATTTTTTTTTTTTATCCAACCAGTGACCAGTCTGCCTTCCTGTGGTGGAAGGAGAGCATTTACCATTAGGGCATTGGCATCTTGCAGGGGAACCATAACTTTTTAGGCATTGAATAAATTTACAATGTTATGAATCATGAGTCCTCTCAGCCACTGTCTGTCCCTTTCACGGGTGACCCCAGGGAAACTTCCAGCCACCAATTTCTATTCTTGCCAGGATTCCATGGATCCTTAAGGTCCCCAGACAATCCTCTTGGGGTGGAAACACAGGTTTCCCCTACTAGGCTGTCAACAGGACTAGGCCTTCCGGCCTAGCTCTTTCTCAACCTCTTATACCATTGGACCCTTCTGGACATGTGTTAGCTACCCTGCTGGTGCCAGAAGTGGGGCTAGGGGACTTTTGTACACCATCTTTCCCTGCATGACTGCCTTAGGGGCCCTTTCTGAGAGCAGGCTGACTGTGAAGTGGGGTCCATGGCAACATCACACACTGTGGAATATGAGGTCCCAATTGGGAACCATACTAACAGGACACTGGAGTTATGGTGTCCCTTTCGGCACCTGTACTTCATGGTGTTAGTGTCATGAGGAGCCTACAGCCAGCTGGCCATATTTGGGTTCTGACGGGGTTTTGACCAAGAGTTTGTCTGCCTGCTGTTGAAACCAGGGCATGTTGGTCATAGTATAAACCTCATGCTGAGATGTCCTGGGCACTCTGCTCTCACAAATTGGAGCTATTTCAGTCACCATCCTTTCCCTTCACCATGTTCTATGGGTGCCCAGGGAAAACATCCAATCACCTATGTGGCCTCTTGCTTGGATTCTGGAGTACCTCTTGAACTAGAGTCATCACAGTTGCCCTGGAATCAAAGTTTCTTAGCCCAGCAGGCTGTCAGCCTAATGCAGAATCCAGAATGCTTTCCAGTTATTGGGCAGCCCTGGCATGGGGATCCTATGGTTCTTCCTGTCCTTAGGCTGTTTGCAATGGAACCAACATTCCTTTTGGTCTAGGCAGGGACCTTTTGATATCCATCCAGGCCTTCCACTATGTTTCCATGTGTCCTCACGGCCCTGTGACCCGCACTGTGTGAGATGGGGAACCCCTTACCATTCTGAGTGGCATACGCCTTTTAGGCTATGGAACCCAGTCCACTTGGGTATCTGATCCATCCCCACGCTGATCTTTATGATCCTGTTCTCTTCTATACATGTATTGTTTAAGACACTGACACTCCAGGTCCTTTCTGAGACCAGACTGCCTGACAGTGGGTACAAGAGATCCCTTACCGGCAGTTGTCTGCACCCATGTTGTGGAACACAGGGCCCTGTTGGCAAACATCATCCTGAACTCTGGTACACAATGGCCTCTTTCACATCTCACCTCCACCTTTGCAGTACCCCAGGGAATGTTCTAGCCATCATATTTCCTGCCAACTAGGATCCCAGGTTTCCTGTAAGCCCCCAGCCTGTGTACTATGCCTTAGTTAACCAAGGTTTCTTTTGGGACCGGCCTGTGCATCTGAGGCGGAAAGGAAAGAATTTCTGGTCTTGGCACTATCATCCCACAAGGGAACCATGAATTCTTCTGGCCTTCAGGCAAGCCAAAAGTTCAGGAATCATGATCCCTCTTGGCACCGTCTGTCCCTCATGTGTGTGCCCTAGGGAATATTCCTATCAACACTCTGCTCACTAAAGAACTGCTAAAGTTCTGGTGATCCTTCAGGCAGCTGCGTAGTCCTTCCCCCTGCTCGAGTACTCTGATGAATCTTCTGATGACTGACATATATCCTCATTAGGATTCTGTGGTTTCTTCTGGCCATAAGTCATCCTACGTGCTTGGGAATTGAAGGTTCTTTAGCCATCAGCCTGCCTCCATGATGAAGAATTCAGAATCTTTCTGGTCTCTGCACAGGCCTGGCGCTGGGGAGTCACTGGCCCTTCCTGCTCTCAGCTACCCTGTATGCAATGAATCCTAGCACCATTTCAATTACTGGCCTCCCCATGTGTTAGGTGTACCTGGGGACGTTTAGAACATCAGCTGTCCTGGCCCTTGGAGTTTCATGTGTCCTTATGGCCCCTACCCTGCCCAAAGAATTGGGAAACCAGGTACCTTTCTGCCATCACCCTCTGTATAGGGTTGGGAACACAGAGCCCGCTGAACATCAGATCCAACCCCACTCCTCCTGCATACCCTTCAACCATTGCCCTGCCTCAAACACTGTGGACCTGAACCAGTTTGATATGCAGTCTATCCCAAATTCTAGGGCCTCAGGGGTTTCTTCTCCGGTGTGCCAGCCAGGGCAGTGGCACCCAAAGAACACTTTCTGACATGTTCTGTCCTGGTACTGCTGCCCTCTAGCACTTGTGACCAAACTGCCTCCACACTAGGTTCCAGAGTAGCCCTTATAACCTGCTCCCCCGTGGCAGAACACAGGGCCCTATTGACAGCCATCCATCCAGAACACAGGTGCATGAACCCCTTTTCACCAGTATATCCCCATCTGGGATGTGCCCTGTAGAAACTCCCTGATCAGCATATTTCCTGCTCCCTACAGTTCTGGTTTTCCTTCTGGCTCACAGGTTGTTTGTGTGCTAGGGTACTAAAGGTTCTTTGCCAATTTGCCTGCTGTTTGCTGTGGAAACAAGAGCACATTTGGTTATACTACTGGCCTCCCAGGAAGGGGACTATAAGTGCTACATGTTCTCAGTTAGCTGTTAAACTTGAGGATGCAAAAGCCATGGAGCTGGTGCCCTAGAGAAACTTCTGACCAACAGGCAGTTTGCTCTCTAGGATTCCAAGTTTCTATCCACAACCCTGGATGCCTTTCTGCTGGTGATCTGAGAGTTTATAAGCTATCAGCAGTCCAGTCTGCTGTGAAACCGAGAGCCTTTTGGGCATTGTTCCATCTCACCCTTTGCTACCTTGGTGATGTTCCGTACACTTGCCTGGCAGAATGCTAGTGTCCTGAGGGATTATCTAAATACAGTTTGTCCATGCACTGGTGTCTTGCATGCCATTTTAGCAGGAGAACTACCCGCACTCTGGTGTCCTGGGGACCTTTATAGGCATTTGCTTGCTTCTGTGCTGTGGAAAATTTATCCAATTGTGAGCCATCTGTTCAGCACTGGTGCCCCTTTTGGCCACCATACCTCCAATACTCCTGCTCAGGGGAAACTTCCAGCCAGCCACTTCCCATCAGCTTGATTTCCAGGGGTCATTTCAGCTCGCACTGAGTCTGTGTGCTGCAGAACTGCAGCTATTTGTCTGCTAGTGTGATGTAGAAACCAGAATCCTTTTGGTCATCGAATAGGCCTTGGGTTGGGGCAGTGATGGCCTTTTTCATCCTCAACTTGGCCATGTGCAATGAAAATTATTACCCTTTAAACCACTGCCTTCCTTTCATTAGTGTCTTTGGGGACCTTATAAATACCAGCCAGCCTGTTCCCTAGGGTCTGTGGATCCTTTTAGGCCCACGTCTGCTCAAGTGCTGAGAAATTGAGTACCCTTTTGACCAGTACCCTACCTTTTGTTGAACTGAGAGTCCTTTCATCCTTAGTCCATCTTACCTTCTTCGGGTGTGGTACTCTTACTGACACATGGCTGTCAGGGTGTTGGCAGGATACTTCTAGTCAAAGTTGTCCCCTGGATGCCTTTTTGGTGACCAGAGTGCCCACTCATTGAGGTCTTCAGTGACCCTTAGGGGCACTAGCCTGTTCCTGTGCTGCAGAGTATAGGACTCTATTGGCAATCATTCATCAAGATTGTTGGTACAAGGGGTATGTCATGGATTGAATTGTGTCCTCCAAAATTCACGTTTAAGTCCAAACCCCAAGTACCTCAGAATGTGACTGCACTTGGAAACAGGGTTTTTAAAGAGGTAATTAAGATAAAATGAGGTTATATGGGTGGTCCCTAATTCAATATGACTAATGTCATATAAGATGATTATGTCCTTATAAGAAGAGAAGATTAGAACACAAACACGTGTGAACACAGAGAAAAGATCAAGTTAGAACACACAGTGAGAAGGCTATAAGTCAAACAGTATGCAAGCCAAGGGAGAGAACCCACAGAAGAACCAAACCTACCAGCACCTTGATCTTGAGCTTCTAGCTTCCAGAACTATGAGAAAATAAATTTCTGTTGTTCAAGCCACATAGTCTGGTATTTTATTATGGCAGCCCTACCAAACTAATGCCAGTCCCTATTCTATCACTGAACCTCCAGCAAGCTTGTGTCCCAGGGATGCTTCCAATCACTGGACCTCCTGCCACCAAAAGTGCCTAGCTTCTTTCTGGCACCCAGGTTGGCTTCTTGCTGGGGAACTGAGGTTTCTTTGGGGATCAGCTTGCTGCCTGCTGTGGAAAAGAGAACATTTTCAACCATAGTGCTGGCCTTTTTTCAGGAGAACCATGGGCACTACAGATCCTCTGCTATCCCACAAGCTAAGGAAGCAAAAGCCTTTTCAACTATGGTCTGTCCACAGCACTGGAGAACCTGTTGGTCACCAGTAAGCCTGCCCACTAGGATTCTCAGGGTCCTTACACCTTCCATCCTGCCTTTGTACTGGGGATATAAGTATTCATAGACTATTATCAGTCTGACCCTTCTAGCTTTGGTCCATACCATGCACTGCAGGCCAGGAGCTCTTAGAGACAGACACATGCCTAGCAGGGTGTTGACACCCTGGAGGTGCTTCCAATCACATTTTGCTCCATGCACTGGTGCCCTGGATACTCTTTCAGTGACCAGACTGCCCTATGCCAGCATCCTGGAGGTCTGTATGGGCACAAGCCAACTACCCTGCTGTAGAATATTGGCTTTCTTAGCAAGAGCCCATCCAGAATTCTGGTGCTTTGAAGTCTTTTTGGCCACTGTACCTCCACTGAGCTGGTGTCCTAGGGAACTTCCTAGCCAGGGACTTCCCACCACTGAGAGTTTCCTGTCTCCTTCTTGCCCCCATCCTGTCCTCTTACCAGGTAACTGAGAGTTCTTCAGCAACAAGCCTGCCACACAATGCAGACACCAGAACCTTTTGATCACAGAACATGTCTCTCACTGAGGAACAAGGGCCTTTCTGACCATCAACCAACTTTTTTTTTTTTTTTTGAGACAGAGTCTTACTCTGTTGCCCGGGCTAGAGTGCCATGGCATCAGCCTAGATCACAGCAACCTCAAACTCCTGGGCTCAAGCAATCCTAGTGCCCCAGCCTCCCGAGTAGCTGGGACTATAGGCATGTGCCACCATGACCGGTTAATTTTTTCTATATATTTTTAGTTGGCCAATTAATTTCTTTCTATTTTTAGTAGAGACGGGGTCTTGCTCTTGCTCAGGCTGGTTTTGAACTCCTGAACTTCAGCAATCCACACGCCTCGGCCTCCCAAAGTGCTAGGATTACAGGCGCGAGCCACCGTGCCCGGCCCAACGAACTCTTATACTGTGGAACCTAGAACCCTTTGCTACTGTCCTTCCCATGCATTGGTATCTCTGACAACCTACCACCTGCCAGCCAGCCCTCCTGTTCAGGTTCCACAGGTCCTTACAGCCCCTGGCCTACCCCTGTGCTAGGGAACTATGTATTATTTCGAACTATCACCCTCCCCATGGGCTATAGAACCCAGAGCCCTTTGGGAGTTCGTCATTCCACCTTCTCTATACTTGAGACTCCTCTGGACACATGTCTGCCAGCATATTGGTCCCTCCTGGGCACTTCTAAAAACTTCTGCCCTTACACTAACATCCTACTCACGCTTTTGGCAACCAGGCATCTCACACGCTGAGTTCCTGGGGATACTTGTGGGCACTAGCTTATTCCTCTTCCACAGAACATGGGGCACTATTGACAACCATTCATCCAAAATGCTGGTACACAGGGTACATTTCTGCCACCCTACATCCATCTTGGTGGCCCCCTACAGAACCTCCCAGCTACCAGACTTTCTGCCACCTATGGTTCCAGTGTTCCTTCTAGTCTGCAGCTTGTCTGCATGCCGGGGAAACTTCTTTGCTGATCTGATTCCCACCTGCTATGGAACAAGAGTACTTTTGGTCACAGTACTGCCTTCCTTCAGGGTAACTGTGGGTCCTAACAGCCCTCACTCAACCCTCAAGCTGGGGAAACAAAAGGAATTTCTGTCACCATCCCTCCATGGAGCCAGTATCCGGGAGAATGTACAGACCATTAGCCAGCCTGCTCCCTAAGTTCCCAAAGGTCCGTGTACAGCCCTGATTATATTTGTGCTGGGGATGTGAGGGTTCATAGGCTATCAGCAGTCTCACCTGCTGTGGAACTTGGAGCCCTTTGGGCATTATTCCATTCAACCCTGTGTGGCTCTGAGGCTGTTTTGAACACAAGCCTAGCAAAATGCTGGTGCCCTAGAGACAATTCCAGACACAGTTTGCTCATGCAATGGTGTTCTGGATGCCTTTTGGGGAGCAGACTGCCTGTGCACTGCTGTCCCATGGACCCTTACAGGTATGCTCCTGTACTATGGAATAGCAGGCCATATTAGCAGCCATCCATCCATCACACTTGTGCCCCTTTTGGCCACCATACCTCCAATGAACTCCTGCCCCATTGTACCTTTCAGCCAGCCACTCCCTGACAGCTAGGGTTCTGGAGGTAATTTTGGCCCCACATCAGCCTGAGTGCTGTGAAACTGAAGGTTATTCAGCCATCAGCCTGCCCACATGATTTAGAAACCAGAATGTTTTTGGTCACTGAATAACTTTGCACTGGGGGAACCAAGGGCATTTCTGGCCATAAGCCAGCCCATGTTCTGTGAAACCTAGTACCCTTTGGGCCAAGGTACTTCCCATGTGTTGGTGTCGAAGGAGGCCTTTTTCCCCCTACTAAATCTTGTGTGTTTGGGAACAGAGAGCTCATAGGCTGTTAGCCATCCTCTCTGCTATGGGACCCTTTCAGTTTTGCACCATCCTACCCTCTGCCTCCCCAGGGCTCTTCCAGAAACTTCTGCCCTTGCACTGCTGCAAGACTCTTTTTGGATCCTTTTGGCAAACAGAAAGCCCTTACAATAGTTTCCCAGGGGCATTTATGGGCACCAGAATGTTCCTGTGCTGTGGAATATACAGCCCTCTTGGCAATCATCCGTCTATAAGGCTGGTGCAAGCACCCCTTTCCTCCACCGTACCTTCATTGTACTGGCATCCTGGGGAACTTTCCAACCACCAAATTTCCAGCCACTGAGGGTACAGGATTCCTATATGTCAAAACTTGTCAATGTACTGGAGAAACCAAGGAGTTCCTGCAAGCACCTGTTGTCTGCTGTGGAAATGAGAACACTTTTGGTCATAGTATTCACCGCTGACAGGAGAAACATAAATCCTATCAGCCCTTAGCCAACACACGAACAAAAGGAAGCAAGAGCCATTTTGGCCACTGTCCATCCATCAAGCTGGTGTCCTGGGGGAACTTTTGGTCACCAGAAAGCCTACCCATTAGAGTTCTGAGGGTCCTTCTTCCCCAGTCTGCCTCTGTGTTATGGAAACAAGTGTTTGTGGAGTATCAAATATCCTGTGAGATGTAGAACTGAAAGTGCATTTAGTCTTAGCCCATCTAAACCTCTGTGGCCCCATGGGCTCTTACAGACATGTGTCTGGAAGCACACTAGTACCCTGAAAGCACTTCTTGGCACAATATGCCCTTGCACTGGCATGACCCTGGATGATCTTTAGGTTACCAGACAGACTCACACTAGGCTAAGGAGGACCCTTATAGGCACCAGTTCACTCCTGTGCCGTGGAATGTAGGGCCCTATTGTTAACAATCTGTCTGGAATATTGGTGCTTTGGGGCATATTTGGCTAAAGTACCTCCTTCAGGGTGATGACTTAGGGAACTTTCCGGCCACAAGGCTTTCCAACACCTTGGGTTCTGGAATCCTTCCAGCCCATCTGTCCATCACAAGAGTGCCCAGGGATCCTTCTTGACACCACCCTGGCCACTGACAAGGGTTCCAGAAATACTCAGGACCTCACACTATCCTTATGCAGTGGAACCACAGGCTTCTCCTAGTAGGACCAGGTGTCTCAACCTAGGTCCATTGTGCCTTCTCATGGTCAGGAACTCTTCCAGAACTTTCCTCCCTCCTCTCTGGTACTTCAGTGGGAACTTCTACATACCATCTTCCTTGGCACTGCTGTCCTGAGGGCTCTTTTGGGGACCATACTGCCCATGCACTGGGGTTCCATGGACCATGTGGGGCCCAAGCATGATCCCATGTTGTGGAATATATGGCCAATTGGGAAAAATACTTATGACACACTGGTGCCCCACGTTCCTTTTGTCCAGAGTGCACCCTTTGCATTAGAGTCATGAAAGCCCCTCTGGCCCTAAAAGATCCTGGGGGTCCTTTACACCCACAGTCCACCAGCATACTGGGACCCCAAAGTTTTCCAGCCGCAGGCTTGTCCACCAGCTGTTGAAACTGTTAGCAGGTTTGGTTACAGTACGGGGCTGACACTGGAGTACTGAGGGTGCTTCTGGATGAGGAATCCTGTGTTCTCTAGACCACCTTCTGTTCTCGACAAGCGTGCTCCAGGAACCTTCCTACCACCAACCAGGCCCCCCACACTGTTCTTATGAGGTGGTAATTAGGACTCCTCCAACTAGGCCTTCAGCAGCACAAGAGCTGAACAAAGGCAGAACGAGAGTATTGTCTCGTCCTCTGTCGCAAGAGGCTTCCAGACACTTGTCTGCCCCTCACTGGTGCTCAGATGGGGGAGAAGGGGCACGTTGCATACCATCTCTCCTGGCACTGATGCCCTGACAGCCCTTTCGAAGGCAAGATTGCCCATGCACTGGAGTCCCATAGACTCTGGTCAGACCCTGTGCTGTAGAATATGTGCCCTTATTGGGAATCATACTTCCAACTCACTGGTGCCTAGGGTCCCTCTCTGGCCCCAATACTTCTATTATATTAGTGATAAGGTCCCTTGTGGCCATAAAAGTTTTTGAGGATTTCCCCTTCCCCCAGAACACCAGCATGCTAGGGATCTGGGGTGTTTGGGGTCATCAATTCACCTACCTGCCGTTGAAGCAAAGCATGTTCAAAGTACAGGCCCCTGGACTCTTTTGCAATATGAATCTAAGCCTTTCAGACACCATCCAAATCCTTTATTTTTACTCTCCTCGACATCCCTCCCTCATAAATGCATCAGAGAATGCTGCTACTATCAACATGGATCCTTACTATGATTCCAGAGTTCCTTCTGAACCTGAGTCATCCTCACACCTGTGTTCTTCAGCCAACATGCTATCCCTGTGATGCAGAAATCAGAACCAATAGAGTCACCGCACAGGCCTGGCACTAAGGAAATAATGGCCCTTCTGGTCCTCAACTATCCTGTTTGCAATGGAACTTAGCACCCTTTCAGATAAGGGCCTCCCCATGAGTTAGCGTCCCTAGGTACCCCCTAATCACTATCCAACCTGGTCATTGGGTTTTCATGTGTCCGTATTGCCCCAACTGGAGTGAAAGCCCTTTGTTCATCAACATCAAAGACCCTGGAAATTCTTCTGAGAAGTACGTGCCTGAGCCCTGGCATTCCAGGAGAACTTGTAGACATAGTCTTCCCTGATGCTGCTGCCCTGTGGGTCCTTTCTGAGGCCAGGTTCCCCTAGCACTGAGTTCCAGAAGGGTAACTGATTGCCCCAGTGGGGTGGAACACAGGGCCCTATAGACAACCTTCATCCAGAATGCTGGTGCTGGAGCCCATTTTCACTGAGGAACCTTCCAGTCATCAAACTTCCCACAAGCTAGGGTGCTGGAATTCCTGCTGGCACACAGCCTTTGTGTGTTTTGGAAAACTAAGGATTCTTGGGGGACCAGCCTGCCCACCTATGGTAGAAGGAGAGCATTTAAGGTCAGGGCAGTGGCATCTAGCAGGGTAACCTTGAGACTTTCAGACCGTCAGTGAGCTCACAATCTCAGGAAACATAAGCCTTTTTAGCCACTGTCTGTCTCTCTCGGGTACCCAGGGGAAACTTCCTGACACCAACCTCCCTTCTCACCAGGGCTCTGGAAATCCTTAAGGCCCCCAGACAGTCCTCATGAGATGAAAACCCTCATGAGATGAAAACCTGGGCTCTGCCTACTAGCATGTCAGCAGGTGGAAGCCTGCTGGTCCCATTTCACCCTCTAATGTCCAGGGATTCTTTTGGTCATGTGTTTACCACCCTGCGGGTGCCATGGGTGGGTATTTCTGGACACCATCTGCCTGGTATTATTGCCTTGGGGTCCCTTTTGGCGACCAGACTGCCTGCACACTGGAGTTCCATGGTTGTTTGGGGTTGTGGCCTGCTCCCTTCATGTGGAATAGTAGGGCCAATTGGGAAAAATACTTCCAACATTTTGGGGCTTCAGGACCCTTTTGGCCAGTGTACTCTGTTTGCATTAGTGTCATGTGGGCCCCTCTGGCCCTAAATGATCCCAGGGCCCTTCCCACCCACAGCCCGCCAGCATGCTGGGGACCCTAGGGTTTCTCCAGCCTTAGCCTTGCCTGTTGGCTGTTGCAATCAAGAACACTTGCCTTTACAACGCAGGCCACAGAGACACTGTGGGCACTTCGGCCCAGGAATCATGAGCCCTCTAGGCCACCATCAGTACCTTGCACGAGTACCCCAGGGACCCTTCCTGCCAGTAGCATGCCCCCTCGCTAAGGTTCCGGGGGATTCTTCAGACTTCCAAGTGCACTCATGTGGTGAGTATTAGTCCATCGTTAGGATGAGCCCTTTGGGTCTGAATCCATCTCAATTTTTCAGGCCCAAGACTCTTACAAATACGTGCCTGGCAATGCGATAGTGCCGGGAGAGGCAATTCCGTATACTATTTGCCGGGACACTGCTGCCCTGAGGCCCTTTTTGCTATTGGACTTCCGGCGAACTGGGGTCCCATGGGCCTTAGTCCGATCCTGTGCACGAAATATATGAGCCTATTGATAACCATATTTCCAGCATGCTGGTGCCCTAGATCCCATTTAAGCATCATAATCCACATCACGTTAATGTTATGAAGTCTTTTCTGGACTTTGGTCCTTCCTGCCAAAATTTGTCAGTTTGTCAGGATCCCGAAAAATTTCTGCCTATAAGTTAGAGGAGTGTTGTTGAAACTTGATAATGTTTGGATATTGTACAGGGCTTACTCTGGGGTATCATGGGCCTTTTCAACTAAGAAACATGGGCCCTTTCAGCCACCGTACCTCCCCCTGGTGTGAGTGCCCTGATAAATCTTCCCCCTACCAAAGTGTTCTCTCATTAGAGTTCTGAAGTTTCCTTCTGGCCCAGAGTTATCCTGCTCGCCCAGGAATGGAAAGTCTTTAGGCCACCAGCCTGACCATGTGTTGGAGAAACCAGAACACTTATGTTTGCCAGGATTTGTGGTACGGAGCTTATGGTCCTTTCAGTCCTTAGCTATCCTGGTTGCAACGGAACTTAGAACGCTTTGGGTGAACGACTTCTCCACGAGTCTGTGTCCTTGAGGACCTTTCAATCACCGTCTTTCCTGGTTCTTGGGTTCCCTAGCTTTCCTGCAAGTTGGGAAACTTATACAATTCCAGTGATCACTCTCTTGTAGATTGTGCAACCCAGAGCCCTTGGATGTAGTGTCCATCCCGACCTCTAGGTCCCCGGGAGCTCTTCACATCCTGCCATTCAGTGTGCTTCCACCAGGGGGGCACTTCCGGACATGTTCCTCCCAGATGCTGTTCGGTGTAGATCCTCACTGGGACCAGAGTGCCTTCATGCTGAGTTCCAGGAGAACCTTTTTGGGCACTAGCCTGACCCGTACTGTGGAACACTGGGCTCTGTTGGCAAATACCGGTTCAGAATCATTTAGCCACCGTATCTCCCTCTTTGCCTTGCCCTGGGGAACCTTTTGTCAATCGTACTTCCTGTCAGCTAGAGTTCTGTGTTTCTTTGGGCCCCCAGCTTACCCCCTGAAGTGGAAAGAAGAGCACTTTCAGTCACAACACTACCATCCTGCAAAGGAACCATGAGCCCTTCAGGTCTTCAGTCAGCCCAAGTACTCAGAAATCATGAGCCCTCTTGGCCACCATCTGTTGCTTGCACAAGTGCCCTGGAAAATCTTTCTGCCAACAACCTGACTGCTCACTAGGGTTCTGCTGATACTTCAGCCACCACATTGTCCATATGCAGTAGGAAAGCTGGCTCCTCAAACAAGGCCATCAGCAGAACAAAGCCTTTCAGCCTGGAGCTATCTATCTCACCTTCTTATGTCCCAAGAGGCTTCCACACACTTGCCTTCCCATTGCTGCTGCTGCTACGTGGTGCATTTCTGGGCACCATCTGCCCTGGTATGGCTGCCTAGGTGGCCCTTTAAGCAACAACGCTGCCTCTGACTGGGGTCTCATTGGCCTTAGCCAGATCCTGTGCTATGGAATATATAACCCTATTAGGAACCATACTTTCAGCATACAGGTACCCTGGGCCCCCTTTTGACACCAGTACTCCATTGCATTAGTGTCATGAGGGCTTTTCTAGCCCTAAAGCTTCTGGGATCATTCCTACCTATAATCTGCTGTTATGCTTGGAACCAGAGGGTTTTCCAGCCATCAGTTTACCCACCTGTTGTTGAAATGGGATTCTTTTGGTTATGCTACATACCATGCACTGGGGTACCATGGACACTTTCATCTCAGGAAGTGGAGACATTTCAGACACCATCCTTCCACCCCTACTCCTGTGGGTGCCCTGGTAAAACTTACAACCACCAATGCTGTCGCTTGTTAGGGTTCTGAGGTTCTTTCTGGCCTGAAGATTATCCCTTGTTCCTATGATTTGAAGGTTCTCTGCCAACAGCCTGCCTGGCTGATACAGAAACAGGATCCTTTCTGTAACCAGCCAGGCCTGGCACTCAGAAACTAACGGTCCTTCCAATCCTTAGCTACTCAATTTACAATGTAACCCAGAATCCTTTAGGTCACTGGCTTGTTCACAAGTTAGTGTTTCTGAGGAATCTTCTTAACACCAGTTGCTCAACTTCAACACCTAAGGTCCAGCATGTCCCCACTGCCCCTAGACAGATAGCAATTTGGGGAATCACATACACTTCTGACTATCACCATGCAGGATGTGGAACCCAGAGCCAACTTGGCATTGGGTCTATCCTGACCTCTAGGATCCAGGGGATTCTTCTGTAGGCATGCAGGCCAGGTTGCTGGTACTTCAACAGCACTTCAGGACATATTCTACCCAGGTTCTGGTGCCCTGTGGATTTTTTCTGAGATCAGACTACCCAGATAAGGGCTTCAGGGTAGCCCTTATGTTCAGCAACCTGCTCCCATTTTGTGAAACACACGGCTCTGGTAATAATCCCTCCAGAACACTGGTACATGAGGCCCCTTTTCACCACCACACCTTCATCTCGAGGTGCCCTGAAGAAGTTGAGGCCACTAGACTTCCTACCAGCTAGGGTTCCACATTTCTTGCATGCCCCCAATCTTGTGTGTGTGAAGGAATTAAGGGTTATTCATTGACCAGCCTACCAGCCTGCAGTGGAAAGGAGAGTATTTTTGGTTATGGTCCTGATTTTCTGCAGAACTGTGCACCCCGTCTACCCTTAGCCAGCCTGTAGGCTGATGAAGCAGCAGCCCACTTGGCCACTGACAGCTGATCCAGGTGGTGCCCCCAGAAACCTTTTGGATCACAGAGTTCCTGTCAGCTAGAGTTCTGGGTTTCCTACTGACTCCAGCCTGTGCACACTTTGGGAAACCTAGGGTTTTCTGGCGACTAGCTTGATTGTCTGTGGTGGAAGGAGAGCATTTTTGGTTGATACTGCAATCTATTATCAGAGACCCAGAACCCTTCAGGCCTTCAGTAAACACACAAACTCAGGAATATGGAGCTCTTTTGGCCTTCATCTGTTCCTCAGGCAATACCCTTTCAAGAACTGATGCCAACCTGACCTCTCCCTAGGGTTCTACTGATCCTTCAACCCCCCGCCCGTCTTTTATGTGATAGAACTCTAGGTTCCTCCTACGAGGCTGTCAGCAGGACAAGGTCTTTCTGCTTGAGTCTGTTGTGCCCTTTCAAGGTTAAGCATTCTTCCTGACAGGAGCTTGCCACTTCACTAGTGTCTTGGGTGGCACCTCTGGACCATCTGCCCTGGCACTGCTGCCCAGTGGTCTCTTTTGGCAACAAGACTGCCCATACATTGGAGTTCCATGGGCCATTAACAGCAGTAGCCAGATCTTGTGCTACAGAAAACACAACTCTTTTGAGAACCATATTTCCAGAACTCTGGTTCCCCTTTTGGTCCTGTACTCCCATGATACGGCTGTCATAAAGGCCTTTCTGGCTCTAGAAGTTTCTAAAGTTACTTCCTGCCCACACTATATCAGCATGCTGGGGGTTTTCCTGCCATCATTTTGCATGTCTTCTGCTGAAACTGGAGCATGTTTGGTCATAGTACAGGTCACCACTGGGGTGTTGTGGGCCCTTTCACCCACCATCTCTCCATCTTCCCCCCTTCAGGAGCATCTGTGGAAACTCCTGACCACCAGCATGTCCACTTGCTAGGGTTGCGGGGCTCCTTCCAACCCCAAGTCATCCTGCATCCCTGGAAAGTAAAGGTTCTTTAGCCATTAGCCTTCCTGTATGATGCAGAAAATACAATCTTTCTGTTCACCAGATAGATATGGCCCTGGGAACCAATGATCACTTTGGTCCTCAGCTAGCACATCTGTGATGGAACCTGAAACACATTGGTCACAGACCTTCCCATGCATTCTGTCCTTGGGGGCCTTTTGAATACCAGATTGTTTGGTCCCTAAATGTTCCTGGGTCTTTATGGCCCCCAGCCTATCTCCCTGCTAAAGAACTGCATAGTCTTTGGATCATCACCCTCCCTATAGGCTGTGAAACCTAGAATCTATTCATCATTCAGTTCTTCCCAATCTTTAGAACGCTGGGGCTTTTCCAGACATGTTTTGGCCAGTACACTGACACCCTGGGGAAATTCCAGACACATTTTCCTCTTGCATTAATGCCCCATGGGCCTTTTCTGAGACCAGATTGCCCACACATGTGGCTCCAGGAAGCACTAGATTCTATACTATGGAATTAGGGACCTATTGGCAATCTCCTTCTAGCACAGTGGTGTTTCAGGGACCTTTTGAGCCACTGTACCTCCAGCAAGCTAGCACACTGGAAAACTCTATGGTTACCGATTTTCTCACTATGTGGTGTTTTTGCCTGCCCCTAGCCAATCCTAAGACTGGGGAAACTAAGGTTATTTGGCTACTGCCCATGGACAGTAGAAACGAGAACATTTTACGTCACAATACTGGCCTCCCCTAAGGGTACCATAGGATCTTTTAGGCCTCAGTCTGTCCACAATCTAATGAAGCAAGAGATCATTTGGCCACTGTCCACCAAACTAGTGCCCCTGGAAACATTTTGGGCACCAGACTTCCCACTAGGAGGGTTCTGGCCTTCCTCCTGCTATGCTCTGCTGGTATGCTGTTAATCCAAGGATTTTTCTGCCATCATCCTGTAGCCTGCTGTGGAAACTTGAGTACATTTGATCATGGATCAAAGAGCTAAATGTAAAAATATAAAAATTCCTAGAAGAGAACAGAGTAGAGAATGTAGGTAACCTTGGTTTTGGCAATGGCTTTTTAGATATGACACCAAAAGCATGAATTGTGCAAGAAAAAATGAATAAGTTGGACTTCATTAAAATTTAAAACTTCTGCTCTGTAAAAGACAGTGTTAAGGGAATGAAAAGGTAAGCCACAGACTGAGAGAAAATTTTTGCAAAACACATATTTGATAAAGGCCCAATATCCAAAATACATGAAGAACACTTAAAACTCAACACCAAGAAAACAAATATACCAATTTAAAAATAGGCAAATTATATGAACAGATACCTCACCAAAGAAGAAGGCTAATAATAAGCATATTAAAATATGTTCAACATCATATGTCATTAGGGAATTGCAAATTCAACCAAGATACCACTACACATTTATTAGAATGGTTAAAATCCAAAACACTGACAACACCAAATGTTGGAGAGAATACAGAGCAATATCAACCTTCATTCATTGCTAGCAGGAGTGCAAAATGGTACATTTATTTTGAAAAGCAGTTTGGCTGTTTCTTATAAGACTAAACATTCTCTAACCATACAATCCAACAATTGTACTCCTTGGTATTTACCCAAATAAAATTACATGGACACAAAAAGCTACAAACAAATGTTTATAGTGGCTTTATTCACAATTGCTAAAACTTGAAAGCAACCAAAATGTCCTTCAATAGGTGAATGAATAAACTTTGATACATTCATAAAAAGGAATATTATTCAGCAATGCAAAAAATGGGTAATGCAATGCAAAAAAATAAAGTCCCAAAAAGACATAGAGGAAACATAAGCTCATATTGGTAAGTAAAATAAAGCTACATACTGTCTGATAACAACTAGGTGACATTCTGGAAAAGGTAAAACTATGGAGACAGTAAAACTATGAAGATCAGTGGTTTCCAGGGATTCAGGGGAGAGAAGGAGGGATGAATAGGTCGAGAACAAGGGATTTTTAGAGTGGTGAAACTATTCTATTTAATATATAACACCATAATGGTGGATACATGGCATTATACATTTGTAAAATCTCATGGAATGTATAATAGCAATAGTAAACCCTAAGACAGATTATGGACTTTAGTTAATAATAATGTATCAATATTTCCTCATCATTGGTAACAAATGTATAACACTAATGTAAGATGTTAATAATTGGGGAAATTGTGTGTATGGGATGGGGCAGGGACCAGGGGATTTGTGGGAACTCTCCTTATATTCTGCTCAATTTATCTATAAATCTAAACATGCTCAAAAAAGAAAATCTACTAATTAAAAACACAAGAAATAATATCAAAGTAATAACCTAACTTTACACCTTGAGGAGATAAAAAAGAAAAGCAAACTAAAACCAAAGCTAGAAGAAGGAAGAAAATAATAAAGATTAGAGTAGAAATAAATGAAGCAGAGGATAAAGAGACAATAGAGAGAATCAATGAAACCAAGAGTGGTTATTTGAAAAGATCAATAAAATAGACAATCCTTTAACCAGATGGACAAAGAAAAAAGAGAGAAAACTCAAATAGTTAAAACCAGAAACGAAAGTGTGGACATTATTAATGACCATTGAAAAATGTATTATTAAGAGAATGCTATGAACAATTGCATGCCAATAAATTAGATAACCTAGATGAAATGGACAAAAATCTTAGAACCTACAAATTACCTAAATTGACTCATAAAGAAACAGAAATCTTGACATATCTATACCAAGTAAAGAGATTTAATGAGAATCAAACCCCTCTTAACAAAAGAAAATACAGGATCAGATGACTTCACTGGGGAATTCAACTGAACATTTAAAGAAGAATTAACACCAATTCTTAAAAGCTTCTAAAATCTATTCTCTTATATTGAGTAATCATCCCTTAAAGAATATAAACAGTTAAATGTTGTAGTGATAAACTTTAAAACAACACCTTTATAACTTTTCTTTAAAGCTACTAGATTCATTTAAACAATGAGTAGCCTTAAATTAAAATGTAAACTAAGTATCTATAATAATAACTAGATATAATACTATGAGTTACTTTCTTATCTCTCCGAATTTGGATTTTCCAATCCCGGATATGTAAAATAAAATGCAGAAATATATTGGATGCTTAGGTTGATATAACACTAACAACTAATTTAAAGTTCCTTTGCTTCATTAGGATAAATTTATTATTCTCATTTAGCTATTTTATAATAGTAAAAATTATGAATCTGATCCTTGCAATAAAAGTATATTAGTGAAATAGCTCTTGTATCTGTAGAGTTACATTTTAGATTTATTTGAAGGATTTCACTAATAAAAAACAAATTTAGAAACCACTTCACCAGTTCATTCTGCCTTCTTTTAAGGTTTAAATGTGAATTATAAAATTATAAAACTTATCTAAGGTATTGTTCTTGGAATTCTAGTAACTGCTGCAGGTTGGTCTACCTTATCCTTGGGGATAAGCAATTGAAAGCAGGAATAATAAGAGCTAACCAATATTTTCATCCACATAGAGAAAAGTAAAAATAAAATTGTAAATACTTAGCTGTATAATAAATTGGATTAGGAGTAACTCACTGCCTTATATTTAATAGACAATAGTACAATTTCTATAAAGCTAATTGAAATAGCTTTGCCCTTTAAAGTTGCCAGTTCCAACAAAAATTATTAACTAAACCTATTTTTGTACCCCCATCCCTTATTCTATTGTGATCTTGTTAAAACAACACTGCCTACATCCTTTGGTAGCTTTTTTTTTCACTCAGAGTAAAATGCCATACTTCCTTCCTCAACTTTGATAGTGGATAGTCACGTGGCTCCTTTGCAGACTTCCTTCAGGTCTCTGCTCAAAAGTCACCTTAGCAGTTGAACTTTCCTTCTTCAGTTGATATAAATATCAACTCTCCCCCAACTGTTCCTCATAGTATTTTTCTTGCTCTATTTTTCTCCCTAGCACTCATTATTTTGATGTAGTATACATTTACACATTTGCTTCTTGTTTGTCTTTCCTCATCAGAATATAAACTCAAAAAGTGGAGTCTATTTTGTCTCCTGCTGTATCACAAGCACGTAGCACAGTGCCTGGCACATATCAGGCACTCAGTAAACATTTGAATGAATGTATGAACCCTAGATTTCCTTTCCTACAGTTTCTGAAAGTTATAATTAGATTATAGTAGTATCTTGAAATGTATTTGTTCCACCTAAAATAATTTTGAGTACATGCGTACCATTTTAGACAGTTTTAAGTTGACATTTTACACTTTCGTCCTAAGTGTAAATAGACACATAGGATGTGATTTTGGCACATTGTATGAGGTTGGTGCAAAAGTAATTGCATTTTCGGACCGTGCATTTCAAATCATTCTAACTAGGCTCAAACACGTCTTAATTAATAAAAATTGGAACCATTGCAATCAACACAGTTTTGCCAATGCGAAATAAGTTTGTTTATTCCTGTAGCAAAAAAAAAAAAAAAAATCCATGCTTCGAAATTTGACAAACTCTTGGAAAGCGTTTTCTGCATCTTGCTGGTTGTAGAAGCACCTTCCCTGCAAAATAAGTTATCAAGATGCTTGATGAGGTGGTAGTCTGTTGGTGAGAAGCCAGGTGAATATGGCAGATAAGGCAAAACTTTGTAGACCAATTTGTTCAACTTTTGAAGTGCTGGTTGTGCGATATGTGGTATGGTGTTGTCATGGAAAAGAATTGGGCCCTTTCTATTGACCAACACCAGCTTCAGGCATTGCAGTTTTCAGTGCATCTCATCGATTTGCTGAGCATACTTCTCAGATGTAATGGTTTCTCCAAGATTCAGAAAGCTGTAGTGGCTCAGACCCACAGAAGACCACCAAACAGTGACCATGACCTTTTTTTGGTGCAAGCTTGGCTTTGGGAAGTGCTTTGGAATTTCTTCTTGGTCCAACCACTGAGCTAGTAGTCACCAGTTGTCGTATACAATTCACCTTTGCTGGCACATCACAATCTGATAGAGAAATGGTTTCTTGTTGCGTACAAGAGAAAACTACACTTCAAAATGTCGATTATTTTTTGTAAAATTTTTGGTCAGCTCATAAGGCATCCACTTATTGAGCTTTTTCACTTTTCCAATTTGCTTCAAATGCCAAATGACCGTAGAATGGTTGTTGAGTTCTTCAGCAACTTCTCGTGTAGTTGTAAGAGGATTGGCTTCAATGATTGCTCTTAATTGGTGGTTGTCAACTTCCGATGACCGGCCACTGTGCTCCTCATCTTTAAGGCTCTCATCTCTTTGGAAAACTTCTTGAACCATCACTGCATTATACATTCATTAGCAGTTCCTGGGCCAAATGTGTTGTTGATGTTCCAAGTCGTCTCCTCTGCTTTACTACCCATTTTGAATTAGAATAAAAAAATTACTCAAATTTGCTTTTTGTCTAACATCATTTCCATAGCCTAAAGTAAATATAAAATAAATAGCAAGTAATAAGTCATTGGCAAAAAAAACCATAAAGTGAGAAATTTGCATTAAAATGATGTATAACATAACCACATTTATTTAAGAATGTATTCTAATAGCAAATGGAAAGTGTCAACAATGCTAAAACCACAATTAGTTTTGCATCAACCTAAATAATTATTGCTGTATTTAAAGAAAATTATTAGATCACTCTTTTAAAAAAAGCTTCCAAAGGATAAAATAGGAGAGAACACTTTATAATTCATTCATGAGGCCAGCATTCCCTTGATACCAAAGCCAGATAAAGACATCACTAAAAGTGAAAATTACAGACCAATATCCCTTATGAATACAGTTACAAAAGTCCTCAAGAAAATCATATCCAACAGCACATTTAATTATACATCATGACCAAGTAGAATTAACTCAGGTATGCAAGGGTGGTTCAACATAAGAAAATCAATCAATGTAATGTATTACATTAATAGAATAAAGGGGAAAAATACATGATTATCTTAATAGACACAAAAAGACATTTGACAAAATCCAACACCCTTGCATAAGAATTCTCAGAAGACTAGGAATAGAAGAGAATTTCCTTAATATGATGAAATACATTTATGAAAAACCCACAGCTAGCATCATACCCAATGGTGAAAAACTGAAAGCTTTGCCCCCAAGCTCAAGAACAAGATAAGGATGCCTGCTTTCAACACTGCTATTTAATATTGTACTGGAATTTCTAATCAGAGAAATTAAACACAAAACAGAATAGAATAAAAGGCATACAAATTGAAAAGAAAGAAGTAAAACTGTTTGTAGATGGTATGATCCTATATAAAGAAAATCCTAAGGAATACAGAAGAAAACTATTATAGCTAATAAACAAACTCAACAAAGTTGCAGGGTACATGATCAAAACATCAAATTCACTTGTGTTTCTACACACCAGCAGTGAAAAATCAGAGAAGGAAATTAAGAAAGTAATTTCATTTGTAATGGCATCTAAAATAATAAAATAAATGGAAATAAATTTAACCAATGAGTTGAAAGAATTGTACCCTAAAAATTCAGAATATTGCTGAAAAAATGATTGAAACAAATGGAAAGACATTTTGTGTTCATGGATAGAAAGACTGAATACTGTCAAGATGTCAATACTACCCAATGTAACCTAAACATTCAACACAATCCCTATCAAAATTACAACAGTTTTCGTTTTTTTGAAGAAGTGGAAAAGCCAATCCTCAAATTCATATAAAATTGCAAAAGGCTATATATAGCCTAAAACATATTGAAAAAGAATAAAGTTGAAGGACTCATATTTCCCATTTTCAAAACTTACTACAAATCTACAAGGACCAAAACTGCATGGTACTGCCATAAGTATAGACATGCAGACCAATAGAACAAAATTTAGAATTCAAAAATTGACCCACACATCTATGGCAATTGCTTATGATAAGGGTGCCAATTCCATTCAACAAGATGATGCTAGGATGTGGAACTGGATTTCCACATTCTAAAGAATGAATTTGGACCCCTCCTTCATATCACATATGCAAATTGACTGAGAATAAAGCAACAACCTAAATACAAATGCTAGTACCAAAAAATTCTCTGAAGAAAACATAGACATAAATCTTTATGACCTTGGATTTGACAATGGATTCTTAGATATGACATCAAAAGTATAAGTAACAAAATTTAAAAAGTAGATAATGGACTTCATCAAATTAAAAGCTTTGGTACATGTCTTAGTCTGATTAGTGTTGCTATAAAGGAATATGCAAGGCTGGGTAATTTATAAAGAAAAGAGATTTATTTGGCTCACAGTTCTGCATGATGTATAAGAAGCATGGCACCAGCAGTTGCTTCTGGTGAGCACTTCAGGCTGCTTTCACTAATGGTGGCAGGCAAAGGGCAGCTTGTGTGTGTAGCAGAGATCACATGGCAAGAGAGGAAGAGAAGTGGGGGAGAGAGAGGAGACAGAGAGAGAAGGTGCCACACTCTTTCTAACAATTAGCTCTCTCAGGAATTAATAGAAAACTCATTCAGCAGCACTCCACACTTCCATGACGGGGTATTAATCTACTCATGAGGTATCTGCTTTCATGACTCAAACACCTCCCATTAGGTCCCACCTCCAACATAGGGAATCAAATTTCAACATGAGATTTGATGGGGCTAAACTAACCATATTCAAACTATAGCAGTGTATCAAAGTGAACTATCAAGAAGATGAAAAGACAACCTACAGAATGGGAGAAAATATTTGGAAGCCATATATCAGATAAAGGTTTAATATCCAGAATATATAAAGAACATCTACAACTCCACAACAAAAAGATAAACAATTTTTAAAAAATGGGCAAAGAATTTGAATAGACATTTCTTCAAAAAAGATGCACAAATGACTAATAATCTTATGACAAGTTGTGCAATATCATTAATAATTTGGGAAATGCAAATCAAAACCACAATGATATGCCACTTTACACCTTCTAAAATGGCTATATTAAAAAACTTAGAAATAGAAAATAACAAGTGCTGGCAAGGATTTGGAGAAATCAGAACCGTTATACGTTGCTGGTGAGAATGCAAAATGATGCAGCCACTATGGAAAACAGTGTGGAGATTCTTCCAAAAGCTACACATAGAATTACCATATGACCTAGCAGTTCAACTCCTAAGTGTATCACCGAAGGAATTAAAGCAGGTACACAAACAGATACTTGTTCTGTTCAATACTTGTTTGGTATTCTTTGCAATATGATCCATAATAGACAAAAGGTAGAAAAAGCCCAAGTGTCTATCCATACATGAACAGATAAACAAAATACAGTATATGCATGCAAAAGAATATTATTCAACCATAAAAAGGAATGACATTCTAATACAGGCTACAACATGAATGAACCTTGAAAATATTATGCTAGATGAAATAAGCCAGACATGAAAAAACATATATTGCATGATTCCACTTATATGAGGTACCTGCAATAAGTTAATTCATAGACAAAGAAAGTACAATTGAGGTTATCAGGGGCTGGAGAAAGGATGGAATGAAACATTATTGCTTAAGGGTTACAGAGTTTTTGTTTGAGATGATAAAAAATGGTTTGGAAATGGATAATATGATGGTTGCACAACACTATGAATATACTTAATGCCACTGAATTATACACTTAAAATGGTTAAAAGGGGGCCGGGTGCAGTGGCTAACGCCTATAATCCTAGCACTCTGGGAGGCCGAGGCGGGAGGATCGCTCAAGGTCAGGAGTTCGAAACCAGCCTGAGCAAGAGCGAGGCCCCGTCTCTACTAAAAAAAATAGAAAGAAATTAATTGGCCAAGTAAAAATATATAGAAAAAATTAGCCGGGCATGGTGGCATATGCCTGTCGTCCCAGCTACTTGGGAGGCTGAGGCTGAAGGATTGCTTGAGCCCAGGAGTTTGAGGTTGCTGTGAGCTAGGCTGAAGCCACTGCAGTCTAACCTGGGCAACACAGTGAGACTCTGTCTTAAAAAAAAAAATGGTTAAAAGGGAAGTTTACAATTTAAAAATATTAATATATCAAAAACCATTGAATTGTATACCTATGGGTTTCAATTGTATGATATGTATATGTAATTTAATCTTAAGGTATTTAAAAATAGTTTCAAAGCTCTTTAGGTAACTAAAACCTTAGACTTATGCTACATTAGGTTAATTAAAAGATATTCACTAAATAGATCATTGTAAATGAGATAAAATACTAAAATATTAATTACTATATACAATGTTAAGGGTATATATATTCGGATTTCTTCATGAATGTGTTCATTTTTGCCAAATCTAGAAATTGTACTCTAAGGACATAGTACTATATATCCTTTGTATAACAATAAAAAGTTGTGAGATGTATATCTGCAAGCTTTGCTAGTCTGCTATAAAATGCTGGTGTATGACAGACAGTTCATGATTATCTACCTCCAAGCTTCTCTATAAAACATAAGTTACTAATGGTTAAAATTTATAGCCCACATATGGTATGCAAGGTATGCAAAATACGTTTTTATTAAGAAAATGAGAATAGTTTTGTTGTAAAGTGGAAAAACAAACTGGTTGTTCCAGAATGAGAAAGAAAAAAGTATAGGATGAGACCTGAATAGATATAAAAAGTTGTAAAAGATTCATGGAAAGAGAATTTTCCTGTGGTCAATACTAAAATTGACAAATTTATTTGTAAGATTTTAAAAGGGCTTTAGTGTCAAATATTATAGTTTTATGCTGATTTTATTATTTAAGAAAACCAAATTAATTTCACATTTAAAAGAGCAAAGGTATTTTTACAATCATGTCACCTTCTATATTTACTTTTAAAATCTTTCATCACCATTTAGATTAAATAGGTAACCAAGTATTGTTTCTCAATCACCCAGGATTCTGTTTAATCAAGAGTTCAAACCTCCTGACAGCTTTTGACATTTTGCCTTCCTTAAATTGGATCTTAAATGTTATCTTTTGCACCTAAAACTGTCTTTGCATCCCAGAAGGCCCCTGGAAAATCACAAAGGACTTGTTCTTCGGCCTTGTACAAAGACAGGTACTAGAAATAATTATGTCTATTTGATATGAGTTGCATAGGAAGTGTTGTCAAATCAGAAGAAATGTTTAGCCTTCCCTAGGTTAAATCTGTATGACTAAAATGTTATTAATATAAATATTTCAGAAATCGTATGAAGTCCCTAGAGAATTTCCAGTGCCCTTGGTGTCCATGATGTTTCTATTTATCAGAAGCCTGATGCTGTTTTGCCTAATACGACCCAACAACAGTTATTTTTAAAAATGTCAACTTGGTCACAATTTTACTACTTAAAATTGACTCCATTATGTTCTAGGCCAGTGATTTTCACTTACAGCTTCATATCACTTACCTCTGGAGTTTTAATATTCTGTTGTTTCGGACCTACTCCAGAGCTACCGAATCTGTTTTCTTGATGTCCTTGATATATTCTTGGTATATTCTAACTAAATACTTGATATACTCATGGTATATTATGTCTCAGGATTATTACACATTACATCTGAAGATTTTTTTCTCTGTCAAATTGTGTTCATATATTTTCATAAATCAGATATCCACTCTTCTTGTGAAAATAAAGCTAATAATTATGTTATAGATATTTTATCTAAAACTATTTAGATTGACATTATTTGAATTTGCATGCCACAAAACAACCAAATATTCTGGTCAATCACATTGTTTTTATAAAAAACTCCCATCAGATCTTTCATTTTGAAAATTATCTCCATAGCAAAGATGTAAAAAAATTCTCAACATCTCTAATCATTAGGGAAATGCAAATGAAAACCACAATGTGATATCACCTAACTCCAGTGAGAATGGCCGTTATCAAAAAATCCTAAAACAACAAATGCTGGCCAGGATGTGGAGAGATAGGAGCACTCCTACACTGCTGGTGGGACTGAAAATCAGTGCAATCGCTGTGGAAAAGAATTTGGAGATACCTCATAGAGCTAAAAATAGAAATACCATTTGATCCAGCAGTAGCACTATTAGGCATCTACCCAAAGGAACAAAAGACATTCTATAATAAAGACATCTGCACTTGAATGTTTATGGCATAACAATTCACTCTTGCAAGGATATGGAAACAACCCAAGTGCCCAACAATCCATGAGTGGATTATTAAAATATGGTATGTGTATACCATGGAATACTACTCAATTACAAAAAATGATGGTGATCTAGCACCTCTTATATTTTCCTGGATAGAGCTTGAGCCCATCCTTCGAAGTGAGGTATCACAAGAATGGAAGAATAAGCACCACATGTACTCACCATCAAATTGGCACTAACTGATCAACACTAAGGTGCTCACATGGTAGTAATATTCACTGGAGGTTGGGAGATGGCAGTGAGTAAACTCACAACTAATGGACGCGGTCAGCACTGTATGGGGGAAAGGGAACATTTCAAATCCTGGCTTGGGTAAGGCAAAGTCATAACATGTAACCAAAATGTTTGTACCCCCATAATATCTTGAAATTAAAAAAAAAGGAAAATTATCAGCAATAAGTTAAGCACAACCATTTTACATCTTATATCATCTACAGATAGGTTTTCTTGTTTTTTTTTTTTTTATTATGTTATGTTTCGTTTTACTCTGGTGCATCCCTGAAAATGCTTGCAATTAGCCACAAGCCAGAATGCTTGTCTTCAACAAAGGACTATCTCAGAGACCCATGGAAAAAGCCTATGCTAGCTGGGTATTCTTGGGCATAGGGTTGTGGCAACATCATTTAAACAACTTTGAGACCATGCCAGTGGCCTGTGTCAGGATTTCCAGAAAAACAAACGGGCCTATGAGCCTGGCAACCCAATATCAAGTGGACAAAGAATTAATTACATAGGATTGAATGAACTGATGAAGGATGATTATGATTTTGTTAGGAATATTGATGGTGATTTAATGTTCTTTTTTCTGGATGTAAAGAATCCCTTTTTCTATGATCTTAAGCTATCTCTAACTCATAACAAATTAGTAGAACATACTTCTATAAAATGGAATTAAGCATTTATCTCTCCCTCTTTGGTCCCTCCATAATTTAGAAACTCTCACTGAGTATTCTTATTTTCATGGCAATATAGATATTTGTATAGGTTCTATAACAGTCTGTCTGCCTTCTTAACAGAATGAAATTGGAAACATCACATATAATCAAGACTTTGACTGGAATGTCATATTTGAGAATGATGTTCATTTAATTAGATATGACTAGCCACTTTTAAGGAGCTACGGTTGACTTTAAGGAGCCAAAGCTTTCAAAGCCCTCTTAGGAAAACTGGCCTGGTACCTGGCTTGTAATGTTTCATTCTTAGAAATGAATAAAGAAAATCATTGCCTGGCAGACCAAGGAAACTTAAGATATTTTGGTGACCTTAAGAAAAGAGGGATTCACCCAAGTCTATAATAGGTCTTGCAGGTAAATGTGATGGTGAATTCTTGGATTAGATTTCTACTTTCAAGAGGTTTTTAAAAGTTCAGTCTGAGATTTCTTGCAAAACTTCCAGCAAAAGAAACTTAAAAAGCCCTATATGGAAAATTACCATTTTTGCTACACTTATGTAAATAATCAGGCCAACACTAATGAGACTAGCCTTATTTCATGATCCAGAATAATGCTCCTTTGATATTATCATTGATCAAAGGATGTGTGTGTGATTATAAACAAAAAATTTCAATAGAAAACTGTATTTACACCAATAATGATCTGTCCAAAAAAGAAATAAAGAAAACAATCTCATTTACTATTGCATCAAAAAAATACAAAACCTAGGAATAAACTTAACAAAGGAAGTAAAAATCTGTACACTGAAAATTGCAAAACTTTGATGAAAGAAACTGAATAAGAGAAATATATGAAAAGATATATCATGTACAGAAACAATTAATATTATTAAAATGTCCATACTACCCAAAGTGACATACAGATTCAACACAACCCCTATTAAAATTCTAATGATATTTTTCACAAAAATAGGAAGATAATTCTTAAATGTATATGAAACCACAAAAAAACTCCAAGTAGCCAAACAATCTGGAGAAGAAAAAAAAAAGTTGGAGTCATCACACTTCCTGATTTCAAATTATATTAAAAAGACCTCTACAGTGAGAACTATGAAACACTGAGGAAGGAAATAGCAGAGGACATAAATAGCTCATTACCATGCTCATGGATCAGCAAAATCAACATTGTTAAAATGTCTATGTTACTCAAAGTGATCTACAGATTCAGTGTAATCCCTATTAAAATACTAAAATCATTTTTAGCAGATCTAGAAAAAATAATTCTACACTTTGTATGGAACCAGAGAAGACCCCATATAGCCAAAGCAACCTTAAGCAAAAAAGAACTAATTGGAAGGCATCAATTTACCAGACTTCAAGCTATACTACAATGCTATAGTAATCAAAATAGCATTGTATTAGCACAAGAACAGAGACATAGACCAATGGAACAGGAGTGAGAACCCAGATATAAAACCATTCTCATATAGTCATCTGATCTTTGACAAAGCAGACAAAAACATACACTGGGGAAAAGCATCCCTATTTAATATATGGTGCTGGGAAAACTGGATAGCCACATGCAGAAGACTGAAACAGGATCTGCACCTTTCACCACTCACAAAAAATCAACTCATGATGGATAACAAACTTAAACCTAAGGCATGAAACTATAAGAATTCTAGAAGAAAATGTTGAAAAAACTCTAACAGACATCAGCCTAGGCAAAGATTTTATGAAGAAGACCCCCAAAACAATCACAACAACAAAAATAAATAAATGGGACAAGATCAAATTGAAAAGCTTCTATACAGCCATGGAAACTATCATTAGAGCAAACAGATAACCTACATAAAGGGAGAAAATATTTGCATGCTACATATCTGATAAAGGGCTAATAACTAGAATCTATATATTAATAGAACTCAGGAAAATCAACAAGAAAAAAAATCAAACAACCACACTAAAAAGTGAGCAAAAGACATGAACAGAAACTTTTCCAAAGAAGATAGACTAATGGCCAACAAACATGAAAAAAAAAATGCTCAATATCTCTAATCATCAGGGAAATGCAAATCAAAACCACAGTGAGATATTACCCTACTCCAGTGAGAATGATTTTATCAAAAAGTCCCAAAACAACAAATGTTGGTGTGGATGCAGAGAGAAAGGAACACTCATACACTGCTAGTGGGACTGCAAGCTACTACAGCCTCTATGGAAAGTAGCATGGAGATACCTATAAGAACTAAACTACCATTTGTTCCAGCAATCCCATTCCACTACTGGATATCTACCTAAAGGACAAAAAGACAGTCCTTAAAAAAGACATCTGTACTCAAATGTTAATAGCAGCACAATTCACAATTGCAAAGGTGTGTAAACAACCCAAGTGCCCATCAATCCATGAGTGCATTAATAAAATGTGGTATATGTAATGTACACCATGGAGTACTACTCAGCCATAAAAAACGGTGAACTAATACCTCTTGTATTATCCTGGATGGACCTGGAGACCATTTTCCTAAGTGAAGTATCACAAGAATGGAAATGCAAACACCACATGTACTCACTGTTAAATTGTTATTAATCAATTAACACTTAAGTGCACATATGGAAGTAACATTCATTGTGTGTTGGGCAGGTGGGAGTGGGGAGGAGGGGATAGGTAAACTCACACCTAACAGGTGCAGTGCATGCTGTCTGGGGGATGGGCCCACTTGTAGCTTTGACTGGGGAGGTGCAAAGGCAATTTATGTAACCAAAGTGTTTATATCCTTGTAATACTCTGAAATTAAATCAATCAATCAATAAAAATTTTAAAGTTCACAAAAAAAGCTACTATAATCAAAGCAGCACAGTACTGCCATAAAAATAGATGCATAGACCGATGGAACAGTATAGAGAGCCCAGAAATAAACCTATGCACATACAATCAAGAGTGGCAAAAATACACAATGGAGAAGGAATCATCTCTTCAATATATGGTGTTGGGAAAACTGGATATCCACATGTATAAGAATGAAATTTGACGCTTATTTTATACCATACACAAAAAACAAGTCAAATTGGATTCAAAGACTTAAATGTAAGACTTAAAACCATAAAACTCCTAGAACATAGGGAAAAGGCTCCTTGACTTTCTTCTTAGCAATGAATTTTTGAATAGGACATCAGAAGCTCAGGCAACAAAGGCAAAAATAAACAAGTAGTACTACATCAAACTAAAGAGCTTCTGTGCAGCAAAGGAAACAATCAACAAAATGAAAAGTCAACCAACAGCGTAGAAGACACTATCCACAAATCATGTATCAGAGAAGGGTTAATATCTGAAATATGGTAATATAAGAAGCTCACGCAATTCAATAGCAAAAAAGAAATCCAATAAAAATGGGCAAAAGACCATTCAACAGACATTTCTCCAAAGAAGACATATAAATGGTCAACAGGTGTGGAAAAATGTGCTCAATGTCACTAATTATCAAGGTAATGCAAATCAAAATCACAATGAGGTATCCTCTTATACCTGTGAGGATAGCTATTATCAAAAAAACTAGAGCTAACAAGTGTTGGCAAGGGTATACAAAAAAGGAACTCTTGTACACTGTTGGTGGGAATGTAAATTAATATAGCCATTTTGGAAAATAATATGGAAGTTCCTCGAAAAACTAAAAATAGAATTACCATAAGATCCAGCAATCTGTCTTCTAGGTATATAATCAAAGGAAATGAAATCACCCCTTTGTAAAGATATCTGCACTCCCATGTTCATTGAAGCATTATTCATGGTAATCAAGATACACAGATAACCTAAGTGCCTGTTGATATATGAATGAATTAAAAAGTTGCAGTACACATATACGATGGAATATTACTCAGCCCCCTAAAAGTGGAGATCTTGACATTTGTGACAACATGGAAGACATTATGCTAAGTGAAATATGACAGACAAAGAAAGGAAAATACTGCACAATTTCACATATATCTTGATTTTAAAACAAAAACAAAAACTGAATGCATAGAAATAGAGAATAGAAATGTGATTACCAGTGGTGGGGGCATAGAAGAAATGGCAATATATAGGTCCAAAAGTACAAAGTTGCAGTTAGGTAGCATGAATAAGTCTAAAGAGCTAATGTACAGTATCTGGATTATAGTTAATAATATTGTATACTGGAAATTTGCTAAGAGAGTAAATTTTAGATACTCTTACCACAAGAAAAAGAAAGGTAATGATGTTAGATGATGGATGTCAAATTATTTGACTATAGTAATTACTTCACTGTATATATCTACATCAAAACATCATGCTGTATACCTTAAATATAGATGATAATAAAAAAAGAAAATACAGCCCATCCTTTTGTATTATCAGATTCTGGTCTTGTTCATTGTCTTTGAGCTATTTCTTACCTTTTTGTAACTGATAGATATACAAGTGTTGTCTTGTCTGGTAGACATTTAATTGATTTTTTTCTCCCACTGTGAAAAAAACAGCTTTGGTACCTACCTATAAATTGGACTGGATCCTTAATTGTCAACCCATACCAAATTTTCAATTCTTCCAGTTTCTATTGCTATCTGTCTACATTCCTCCAAACTAAAATTTCTAATTTTTTTCTCTCCCTCCTTCCTTGGAATCAACAAGAGCTAAAACCTGACTACCCAGATCCTTATAGGGATCCCAGGTAGCCTCAGGATCTGAGGGAGCATTATAGAGCTAAAGCTTAATAATTTAACATAGACTTTAAAGGATTCATCACTGTGGCAGACTATGCGTGGGCTGGATTTCTCCCTGGATAAGTGTTTAGGACACTAAGGAAGTCTGGTGAAATTATCAGGCCATTCATGCCCTTATAAGAGGGGTAACAAATACTATGGATGACACCACCAAGACCATCAAACCTTCAATGAACAATTCTGCATAATTGAAAGACTGTCATTCACGGACCTCTTGGAATTTGCTCAACTGGATATCATTAGGGCTCAACTCTTAGCTCTTCATTTTTATAGGACATTTCATAATAACATTTATCTTTTTCACTTTGGGCATCACTCTTTTAAGACGTCTCAACTGTAGGAACCTAAAATAAACTGAGCTCCGCATGCTGGCCTAAAAGATGGTTCAACCAGCCCTATAGCGATGACACTGAGAAAACACTGACGATGAAGACTATTTCACATAGCCATTCCCTATCCAGATTCCCTTTATCTCCAAGTTTTTCAAGGACAGTCTCTTGCTGAGTTGGTCTTGAACAAGAGAAGAGACTAACAAGATTGATCAAACTTTGTACTTTGCATAAGTTTTGACTGGCTTGACTAGGACAAGTAGAACCCAATTTTTATGGGAACTTTCTACATTATAACTTGTTTGCTCATTTAACTCCCAAACCTCTGCTTCACGTGCTTAAACACAAATAAACACTTCTTGCATCAACCTTCACCTCATTGCAATATTTGATAAAGTTGTGCAACTTTAAGCCCTCTGGCTAGCAGTTTTATCACCCACTTCCTCCTTCCACAGCCACCTATCCCATGGTCTTTGCATATAAAAGCTTTGCTTGTCCACTTCTTCCCTGAGATGTTTCTTACTTAGGCTTTGAGCATATCCCTAGTGCAAATGTCCTCCTTCCCCTATCCCAACAGTCCCTTTTAAAGTATTTTCATACTGATTTCCAGACTTTTTTCCCCTGGACACCAGCCTTCCAGTCACCAGCCTGCCTGCCTGCTGGGAAAAACTTGGGCCCTTCCAGCCACCTTCTCTCCCAGGCTGGGGCACCAGAGCTGTCCCAGCTTCCCACCACTGGCCTGGCCACGTGCTAGAGAACAGAGGGGCTTTGGCAACCATCCTTCTCACATGATGGTGCTCAGGCCTTCCTTCCAGTCACCAACCTACCTGTGTGATATGGAATCTTGAGCCCTATCAGCAACCATCTATCCAGCAGACTAATGCCTGAGGGTCCCTTCCAGCCACCGGCCAGCCCTTACCTTCAGACCATGTTGCCCTTTCAGCCACCATTCTTCTCAGGCACTGATGCCCCAGGGTCCCTTCCGTTCACCAGCCTAGCCCCGTTCTGTGGAAACTTGAGCCCTATTAGCCACGATCCATGCCCCACACCGATTCCCTGGGGTCCTTTCCACTCATGGGCCTGCCCATGAACTACAGACTCGGTAGCCTTTCAACCTCTGTATAATCCTTGTTCTGGGAATCTGGGGGGCCCTTCCAGTTACCACCGTGCTCACTCGCTGAGGAACCGAGACCCATCCGGCCATCTACGTGATCTCGTGCTGTGAAAACAAGGGCCTTTGTTGCCTGCGCTGTTGCCCGGGAGGCTTTTCCTGCTACTTCCTTCCTTCATGCTGGTGTCCGAGGGAGCTTTTCCAACCACTAGCGTGCCGGTCTGCTAGGGTTCCGGAGGACTTCATGCCACCAACCTGCCCGTGCACCCCGGAACTCTTGCTCTGGTCTTCCCACACACTGGAGACCCCTGCCAAGCCCTGAGGCAATGACAACACGTCCTGGTGACTTGATTGTCGTCATAGTGGCCTCCCTGATCCTAGCCGCCCAGAATCCTGACTGGATCTGGCCATTTGGCTCCTGTAGTAGGGCGGAGAAGCTTTCAGCTTTCAGAACGCCTTGGAAGATCACAAGCACCCCAGGAGAGCGAGAAGGAGCCTATATGGATTTGAGCTTGGCCACCTCGGCTTTGTGGAGATATGCAGGTTCAGGGACATGGCACAACCTCTCTCTCCCAACTGAAGTAGATACTGCCTCCTCCCGACCAAAATGGAACAAGGCTTTGGTGAGCCGAACAGATGAGTGGAGCCTTAGAGGAAGCCAGGGGAGAGGTCTTTAACCAGCAAGTGGGTAGTTGACATGCTACCAGGCCTGGCGAATGGATGAGAGAAACACTAGAATAACGTACTTCATTTGGTCAGCAGAGAATGCCCAACAACGTTTTGAAAGATGCACAGGTCAGTTTTAAAAGACTTAGCTCATATACTATAAAAAGACTTCTCTCAATTTTACTGTCAACCTTTTAAAAGACAGCTTTAAATTCTTATTTTGCTACATCTAGGCTGCTAGAAGTAAAGAGGTTGCTGACATATGATTAAAAAATAGAGATAGAAAAATCACAGGTTTTGTAAGTGACCTTTTGTTTTAAAGAACACTTAAAAATAAATATCTTCTGGAAATGAGTTTTGGAAATGTAACCAGTAGAAAGGACACAAGGAGCAACACATGATCACATTTTTTTAGTGGGTTAGAGGAAGTGGAGCAAAAGACCTTGAGAAGAAAGAAAGAAAAGCGTTCATGTTTAGAGGACATTTCCATGCTATAACCATTGTTCTGTGTATGTTTTTTTCTCCCCATCACCCACACTCTCCTCCAAACACTGTTTCCCTTCCCTTTTGTTACTTTTATGTTTGTTATTACTTTAATTGAAACATAATAATTATACTTATTTGTAGGGTGCAGTGTGATATTTCTATTACATATGTGTATATAATGTGTAATGATCAAATCAGAATAATTAGCAAATCTATCACTTCAAACATTTATCCTTGCTTTTTCTTCCTTTATTGAAGTATATTTTACATATCATGCCTTTACTCCATTTTAAGTGTACAATTAAATGATTTTCAGTGAATTTACCGAGGTGTACAGTTAATCACATAAATCAGTTTTAGAGGAATTCCTTCCCCTATTGAGACCCCTAATTCCGCTCCCCAACTACTTTTCAAGCATGTCCCACCCCTCCACAGTGCACACCACGTCGCTCAGACGTGGGCTTACCCCCCACCCCCCACTTCCCTAGTGATCACTCCCACCATTTGAGCACCATAGTGTTAATCAGTCAATACCAG
>CAUYRT010043051.1:0-32315 GCA_963574885.1 Lepilemur ruficaudatus | reverse complement strand
AGCGTGTGTGCCCTTTCCATTACAGGTGGAACCTGAGAAAGAACTTCCTGCTTCTGACAGTTGGCACAACAAGGTGGAGTCTGAGCTGGCTGAGAGCTCTTCAGACAGCTCACCAATTAAGGGCAGCCCGAGAGTTCCAGCCACGACTCAGGGAGGCTGAGCCCTGGACCGCCAGCATGTGCCCGCTGGGCCTGAGCACAAGTTTCCCCTGACTTGGAACAGTGCTCGTGGAAAGCGGGCCTCGCTGAAGAACCCTGCACCTGGCGCCAGCCCTCTGCTTAAGAATAGACATAGAGTCATTACCCAGCTAATAATCACCCTCATCCTGGAAGATGGCGATTCCTCTCCGGTGCCTTCAATCACAGCCCCTGAATGGGAGCGGAACTTGAAGCAGACGTCACTCCCACGCGGATGGGAGGCTGACAGCTCCGGCTCCCGGCCTGCTCCCAGCTCAGCCTGTTTCCAGGCGCTTGGAGGCACCTGGTTTGCAGAGAGGGCGGGGTACAGTCCTCACCGACTCTGGCTGTGCTGGGGGAGGAGGTGGAGGCATCATTAGATATGGGTGTTGGGGTCACTGACGCGGGAAATCTGGGTCTCAGCCATGCCGCTCAGTGTCATCGTTGGCAATATGACAACGTGGCCATGCTGATCTCTCATTTACCAGAGGGTTGCCCGAGATGACGTTGGAACGCGTGGTGAGCACAGTGAGCTCTTTATCGCAGTCAGTGATAAACCTACAGTCTCTCTGGAGCTGCATCCTTTCTATGTGCCGTGTCATCTAAGCCCCACCGGAACCCTGAGACATAAGTACCCACTGGACCAAGGAAACATTCATCGGCTGTTCGCTCACCCCCTGACACCCACTGGCTGGTACTGGCTCAAGGGCCCAACTCTCTCAAATGGCCCCAGCCTGTACGGGGTAAGGTGCTCCCACGGGGTTGTCGGGTGTGTGTGCCTTTGCCTCAGCCTCCCACGAGGTGGGTATGGCTAGGTCCCTGCCCTTCTCTGTGCCTCAGTTTCTCTGTCTGCCAAATGCAGGGAGAATTCTTAATGGTCACCTAGGTGTGGACTTCCTGGACTCTCTGAGCCTTTCCTGGGGCCTCCGGGGCCCCTGGCGTGATGGGGTAGAGGAACCCTTGACTCCATGTGACTGAGACTTCCCGTCGGGAAGGAGGGGGCCTACAAGTGTGTATATGGGGGTCGACAGCTGCTGGTGGCCACTCCCATGGGTCCAGTCTGCTCAGTAATGTGCCAGTAGGCCACGTCCTTCTTCCCAAAGGGGCAGAGAGACATGGCCCATTGGCTGCTGGCACATCCAACAGGGGACATTTAGCCCTCAGGCAGTGTGATGCCACAGAAAAAACACAGGTCTGGGGCCAGGTGACCTGAGGTTGAGTCCTGTTTCTGCTATTTTCAAGCTCAGTTTGCACTCTATAAAATGGGGACGAAAGTGCCTTACTGGCAGGACTATTTGAGGCTGAAATGCAGCTTGGGTGTAAAAGGGCCCACGAAGTGCTGGGCACCTGCTTGCTTCTCAGTAGGCAGTGATTCCCTCTCCTTGCCTGGCTGGCCTCCCTTAGGGGTCTGCATCCTGATCCTGGGGTGGGTGGAGGACCCGTGCTGTTGCCTTCCCCCAGGGCCCTTCCCACCCTGTCTCTCTAATGCAGTGCCCCAGCCGCCGTAGACACCCCAGACACAGTGTCCTTTAGAAGCAAGACCTAAAGGTCAGATTTGGAGAAAAAGTAATTTGGGGAATTTCTATTTCCTTGTAAACATTTGTTCTCAAATACCGAATGAGGCACTGACACGGAGCCCTGTTCCAGGAACCAGGCTGGAATGAAAGCTCGTGCAGCAGATGCAGAGCGGAGCAAGGAGGATTCCAGACTCGGGCTGCTCTTTGGGAGCCTCTCTCCCCCACAGCTCCTCTGCATTGTCGGGGGATGAGGGCAAGGTAAGAATGAATAAATACAGATTTCAGGGCCAGGCTGCCTTGAGTATGAATCCCAACTCCACCACTCATGAGCTGTGTGACTCTGGGAGATGAAGGTAACCTCTCTGAACTTCAGATCCTAATGTGCCAGATGGGGACAACCACTTCTCTGAGCACGTTGAAGTGTTTATTAAATGAGGCAAAAATAGGAAAATTCTCCCAGCAGAGGGCCAGGTTCATAATAGGTGTTTAATACTTATTTCTTCCTTCCATGGTGACATTTATTGGACTTTGATAAAATGCAGTTTATTGAGTTTGATGCTGAGGACCCAATGATGAACAAGCCCCAGTTCTTACCCTTCAGGACCTCACAGTCTAGTGGGAGGCCCCCCCCCATTCCTCCCTCCTCTCCTGCATCACTCTGGGCTGCAGGTGGGACCGGAAGCTCAGGTGGGCTCCCGCTGGCTGCTGTCTCAGAGGATGCTCACAGGCACGGGGTTTGCAAGCTGGTGGTCCTGTGTCCCTAATCCCCAGTCCTTGTCTTCTCTTAACCTCCCAATTGAAGGATAACCCTTCTTTATAGGGCTTTGTTCCAAGCTCCTTCTGTTTTGAGCCCAGCTGAAAAATGGGTAAAATACTGGGGCTTCTGAGGAACCAGAAGAGGCCAAGCCTCGCTCCCAGCACTAGTTTCATACCCATCCCTCCCGCCATTGAGAACCCTCACTCCTTTCCTCACTCCAAGCTGAGCTCAAAGAAAAAGATTAAAAACATAAAAGAAGAATGAAAGAACAGAGCGGGTCTGGCTCTCCCGGCAGCCTGAGGGTGGGGCTGGGGCGTAGATGCCGTGGTGGCTCGGGATCCAGACGCTGCCTGTTTGGTCCTTAGGGAGCTGGGGCGGAGGGGGAAGGTTGGCAAGGGACCTGGCTCTGGGGCCTCTCACTTGCTGCCACTCACTTATTTCTCAGCCTGTGTGAGTCACTCCTTGCTGACCCTCAGTTCCCTCGTCTGTAACACTAGGGGAAGAGGATGTCATGGGACCCCTACCTGCAGAAATCTTGACCACCCCGTCTCCTGGTCACAGCAGCACCTGCTCACCAAGGATCTCAGGGCTCTCCTGGCCTCCAAAGAAAGGGGCTGGGGAAAGTGGGGTGACTCTGTCCTAGAGGAGTTGCCGCGCCTTCCAGAGCCAGATAGCAAGATCTCCCAGTCCCCCTCCACCTCTGAGCCTCTGACCCCGCATCCAAGGTGTGACTGCGGTCCCAAGGCACACATCCCAATGAGCGTTGCACTGCACTGGCCTTCTCTTGGGAGGCACGGCACTTAATCCAGTGACATGTAGTTGCTGGGACTGTCTGGGAGCTCCCCTTTGGGACTGGCCATTAGAACCATGGCAAGGCACATGAGGAACTGACAAAGGCATTGCTTCAGCCTCCAGATGTGGCTTCTTTTCTAATCACACACTGCTCCCATGGGATGAGGGCAGGAGACAGGCCCACAGGGCCATGAGCACAGGATCTCTCCATGGCCTGCACCTGCCAGTGCCCTCCTTGCTGCTCTCCCTGCGTCTACCTTTGTCCTCTCCAGGTGTCCGCCTGTCTCTCCCCTGCTTAAGGATCCCCAGGGCTCTCTGCATCCTCAGGCTGATGACATTCAAGGCCAGTCCCCGGCTGCCTCTGCAGCTGTCTCTACCTATCCCTCCCAGTCCCAACTCCAGCTGCACCGTGCTCCCTGACATCCCACAGACAACTTGATCTGTCACTGACCTTGGTGCCTTCGCAGATGCTGTTCCCTGCCTGGAATGCTTTTCTTTCCCAGGGCCAGGGTCTTACTTGAATTGAGCTCAGGTGGGGCTGCCCCAGGACAACCTGCCCTACCTGCCTTCCCCGCCTCTGCTCTTCTGCCATCCCGGCACAGATCAACAGTGTCACTGTCTTTCCTCCACGGGCTTCAGCAATTTCCCAGGCTTTGAGTCCCGCGCAGGAAGAATTATTTGTTTTATTCAATCTTCGTATCCTCAGGGCCTAGAGCAAATCTTGGCAGAGTGCAGATGCTTACCAAATAATTGTTGATGGGTTAGTCGAGGGTGCAGGCTGTTTGGAACCTGCTAGGACAAGGGAGAATTAATAATAATCGCACATATGTGTTGCCTGTTTACTAAGTGCCAGGCATTTTAATCACAATAGCTGACATACGTGGAGAGTTTGCAGCCTACAAGCAGAACTATATTTATTCTTTACAATCATCAGGAGAGGCAGGTACTTCTATTATCCCTGTTTTATACAAATGAGGAAACTGAGGCACAGGGAGATTCCAACACTCAGGACAGAGCTTATTCATAAGCCAAGGCTGTCTGCTGCAGAACCCAGACTCTTAACCTGGACCTGGGTCTACCCTTCTCCATCCAGGGCACCAATTTCTGGACCCAGAAAGGTCCTGAGAAATCATTCATCTGCTGTTGTCTCTTCACCTACATAGCAGGAAACTGAGGCCAGGGCTAGGAAGAGGCTTGTTAGGCCTCCCTCCCCTCCGCTGACGGGGTATCTTTGCCTGGCTTCCCCTCTTTTTGCTCCCTCCTCAGAAAGAGGAGAGGGGGCTTCTCTCTGGTCAGACCCTGCCCATCCTCAGCCCTGTTTCCAGGCAACGTGTTTCCTGGGCAGCGCCCCCTGGTGCAGCTGTGTTGCCATGGCGACTGCGGTGGGTACAGGTGCATCTCCAAGATGGTGAACGGAGCAGCTCCAGTTCCTAATTGGCCCTCGCTTCCCCTTTGAGAGAGACTCAGGTACCCAAATAGGTCCTCTGACGTGCACATTCACCAGGCACGTGCCAGGGGAGGACAGGTTGGTCCCCTGACAGGGGGAAGAGGACAGAGATTGGAGGTGGGTGTGAAGGAGGGAACAGGACTCAGAGCCTGGTTCACCTCAGTGTAAAAATTCCCCTCAAAATTTCTGGCTTCAAAGTGTTCCTGGCACCTGAAAATTGACATCTTGCATCTTCCTTGGAACAGTGAGGGGAGGAGATTTCATATTCCTCAGAGGAGGAGTCATCTTTTCTATTCCTTTTTTAATTTGAAAAATATCCACTCCAAAGTCAAAAAATGACCCCCAATCCCACAAAATTAAATTATACAAACATAAATTTAAATTGTCCCTCCTTACTGCAAAGTCCTATCATCGGGCGTTAAAAACTTAACAGTTTGTGAAATCTACTTATTGATTTTTCTATGCTTAAACAGGTCTCTCTCTCTATATGTACATATTTACACATGCAAAATATATTTTATTGAATTTGAATCATATTCTACAGATTGGTTTGCATCTTATTTTTCTTTCTCTTCTTTAATGTTATTTTTAAGTGACAAATCATACTTGTATATGTTTATGGGGTACAATGTGATGCTTTGATACATGTATGCACCGTGGAATGATTGAAATTATTAATAACACATCCATCACCCCACTTGTTATTTTTTTGTGGTGAGACATTTGAAATGGATTCTTTTAGTTATTTTGAAATGCATCTTGCTTGTTTAAACGTCACGATATGTCCTGGAGATTTTCCATATCAGTAAGTATTAATGTATCTTCTCTTGCTGAAGAGGGTATTAAGAACAGAGGAAGAGGAGGCCTGAGGTAGGGTTAATCCTGGGGGCTCCCTGGAGGAGGGGGTGACTGACTACCTGAGGGAGATGGCTGCAAGCAAGGAGAGAAAATAGCGCTTGTAATAGCTGCAGTACTCTAGGTACGATATTGCACTCCCATTAACTCATTTACCGCTCGCAGCAATCCACAAGGGAGATCCGATCCCTCCTGCATTTATAGATGTGGAAGACTAGGCGCAGGCTCACCAAGCTGGGACGTGGAGAGGGACCGGGCCTTGTTCCCAGGCTGGTGCCCTCCAAGCCTGTGGGGTTCCCCCACCCCACATAGGCAAGCTCTCTAGCCCCTGGCACGTGGAGACCCAGGGGACCCCCACCCTCTTTCTAGCCCCTTCTGTTCTCTACTGCAGTTGGAGCCAGGTGGAGCTCTGTGCTCCACAAAGCACTTTGGAATTCATAAAATGGAAATTTATTGAACAAGCCTTTGGAGAAGGGAAGTAATGAAAACCGCTATATAAATTATGAGGCCATTGGTATTATACAGCTGGAGCTAATGCCGTTAGTCCCCAGAAGGGTACGGAGAGCCTCCCCGACTCCGCCCTTCTTAGCTAAGATGTCTGCTGGGAACCTGAGGGAGAGCCTCAGGAAGTGAGAGGTCCGTGGGTCCACAAGACAGACAGACCTATGCCTGAGTTTCACTGGGAAACCTTGGGAGGTCATATGCCCACCTGAGCCTCAGTTCCCTCATCACTGCGGTGGAGACAATAGCCACAACTGCCACATCTGGTGGTGCTTTGCCAACAGACAGCCCCGCTGCCTGCATGTGTTGGGCTGTGAGTCCATCGGTTTTATTATCGCTACTATATTTCCTCAATTTGAGGACCCCCATTGTTTTTCTTTCCAAGATTTCAATTCTGGGATCATGATGCATCTTACATGTAATGCAATGTAGCTAACATTTTGCCTCCGATAAGCTGTTAACTTGACTTTAACTTAAGATCAGTAGCATCTTAGAATTGAAGAAACACGATACTATTATTGTTGTTGTTGTTGTTTATTGCCATTAGTACTTTCCAAGCCTGGATATCAGTGCCTATTCCTCACCATAAAAAGGGGAAAAAAATACTGGGGGATGAAGGAGACGGGAGGCCCACAGGGCACATGCTGTGTGACCCTGGGCACATTGCTTACGGTTCAGAGTGGCCACCAGTCTGGTTTGTCTGCGACTATTACTGAAAGCTCGGCGCTTGCCCTCGAGGCCATATTAGAAGAATGAGAACAAATGGTTTGAGGAGAAGGAAAGAGAAGTTTATTACTTTGCCAGCAAAAGAGGAAAAATGGCAGGCCTTTTCATCTCAAAATCCAAATTTTTCCTGAACATCAGCAGAAATACAGAGCTTTTAAAGGGAGGGCCCTCGGTTCTTGGCTATTGTGGTTAACTATTCTAATGGTCCCATCTCTGCCAAAGACAAAGCCTGTGATCTCCACCCAGGTGGGCCCCACCTGGGGGGCTGGTGCAGGCCTGGGATGGCTGAGATATCTCCTGTAACACAAAGAACAAAAAAAATTACCCTGCCCCTCCCAACCACTGGCCTGAGACAAGGAGACAAGGATGTGGATTTTAGTTCTTTTTTTTTTTTTTTTTTTTTTTTTGAGACAGTCTCACTCTGTTGCCATCAGCCTAGCTCACAGCAACCTCAAACTCCCGGGCTCAAGCGATCCTTCTGCCTCAGCTTCCCGAGTAGCTGGGACTACAGGCACACGCCATGATGCCCAGCTAATTTTTCTATTTTCAGTAGAGATGGGGTCTCACTCTTGTTCAGGCTGGTCTTGAACTCCTGAGCTCTAGCTACCCTCCCGCCTCGGCCTCCCAGGGTTTTAACTCTTAAAAAAGAGTGGAGGATATTTTAAAGAGACAGAAAATAGTTTTGCCTTTTTTTTCAGGCCATTTCCTCTGTTACAAGACTGATGATTTTTCCAGCATGCGGGGACTTCAGTGCTAAAAATAGGAGAGTCCCAGGCAAATCCCAGAGCAGGTTTGTCATCCGACTGTTGTCTCTGGGCCGTGATTTGTTTCCTGCATCCAGTGGGGATAACAGCCCCAAGGAAGGTGTGATGGATTTGTCAAAGACAAGTGGCTTCTCTGCAATCCAGGTCCCTCTGGCACAACCATGAGATCTTACAGGAACAACCTGAGTGGCGGTGCCTGTGAGCACAATCCCCAAGGTTTTGGGGGTGAATTAGTGACTTATCAGGTGACCCACTCCCGACACTCTCAAAGGAACTGGCCAAGTCACTCTTGGCATTTGCTGTGTTTTCATTCTCACTTGATTCTTGGCTCCCTTGCAGGAGGCAGAAAGGGTGCATCTCAGAGACCCAAGTTACATATGGAAGAAATGAGGCCCCGAGAAGGCACTGACCTTTCTGCAGAGCACATCTATGCCAGGCCCAGAAGGAAAGTGGAGTGGGGTCATTGGATCATTTCTCTCCTGCAGAATGCCGTGCCCGAGCTTTCTACGGTTGGTTACTTGGTGGGAGGTGGGGGGTGAGGGTGGTGGCCATGCCAGAGAAGCCCTGGGACCTGGCAACCCTCTGCTAATGGACCACCATGTGGATAGGGAGCTGGGGCATAGGTCTTATTTTGGGTTTTTGCTGTGTGGCCTTGGACTGATTATATACCCTCTCTGGGCCTCAATTTTTCCATCTGTAAAATGAAAGATACGGATTAATGAAGTAGTTCCCAAACCTAGCTGCAAATCTGAACCACTAAGGGAGGTTGTTAAAATACAGATCCCTGAGCTCACCCCCAGCCTAGAATCACTGGGAGAGGGCTCAGGAATCTGTGTAATCAGTTTCCCAGGCGAATCTCATGCATTTAACCTGAGTTGACATTTGGGCAGGTGGTGGACGTGGTGGAGGGCATTGCAGGGGCGCGCAGGATGGGCAGGGCTTGCCTTCAGAATGGCTGAGGTTTTGTCTCTTAGCCAGGAGACCTTGGACAAGTTACTTAAGCTTTCAGAGTTTTTGTTTCTTCATCTATAAAAAGTAGGGTAATAATTCCCTGGAAGAGCCGTTGAGAGGATTAAATTCCACGATCGATGCACGAGGTTCCTGTTTCCCTCTCCAACCACTTGTCTCAAATGTCAGCCTGGCCTGGTCTTGGCCTGTCCCACCCCATAGCCTGACTGAGTCTGGCCAACGTCTCTGCACCCGAGAATGTAGGGGACCGAGGGTGAGTGACAGGGCCAGGGCAGGCACGGGGAGGGGCTTGGCAGAGAGGAGAAAGAGAGGAACGTTACAGAGGGAAGGGGTGGAGGTGGAGGAGGGCGGAGGGTCCTCTAGGGGCTGAAATATGGCTCCTCCTTTCCGGAATGTGCCTCTTAATCAACTTAATGGGCCTCTGGCTGAGCAGGGGCCTTAGTAGTAGGAGATGGAGGTGGAAGCTCAGGCCACTGACGGGGCGTGGGTGGGAGCTGGGCTGCAGCTGGCGAAGGGAGCAGAAGAGGGTGCAGGTGGCAGCCCAGAAGTGGGGCTGGTGGTCGGGACCCTCGTCATCTTCCCTCCTAACCATCTATCTCCCCAGCCGGGACCTGGCTCCTCCTGGATTTCGTAGGGGAGGACCCGACCCTTGACTTCTGATTTCTGGCCCCCTTCAGCCTCTCGGATCCACAGTGCTGGGTTGGAGGGAAGGCGGAGAAGCCCAGCCCGGGGTTGGTCAGGGATCATGTTCACAGTGGTGGCATTTAGGGGTGGCTGTCTTTCAGAGGCCATCAACTGATGGGACTCTGGAAACCTCCTGGCAGGCAGCAGCATTGATTCTCAGCCTCGATTAACAGCACCAGCTTCCTGGGCAGCGAGTCCCACCTCAAGGGTGCAGATGCAGGAAAGGGGGCTCACGTGGTTCTTTCCACCCCTTCTCCTTTCTCTGTGCTGGACTGACTGAGACTCAGCACCTGTGGGATGGTAGCCTAACATAGTGGGTCTCCTGGCTCAGATTCATTCTTCTAGAGGTCAACATCTTACAAGTTGCTTTGTTCTAAGTCTCAACTTTCCCATCTGTGAGATGGGGATCCTGATACCCTCATAGCAGTGAGGATGAAATGTGATAAAATGGGTGAAGGGCCAGGCAAGGCAGATGTACGCTGAATTTGATCCTGCCCCTTTGCCCTCCAGAGACAGTGAGGGATTCTCAGACCAGTCAAGGCAGAGGGGGAGGGGCTGAGTGGTGGGTGGGGTCAGGGTGAGAAGGGGGTGGAAGCAGGAAGGCCAAGCTCTTCTTGGGACCCCAAAGAAAGCTGGGTGAGGGGAGCTGAGCAGTGCACTTGCCTCTGTGGCTGGGCAGGGTCCTTGCTCTTGGGGCCTGCACAGGGATGGCTCCAAGGGCCCTTCTTATGTGGAGGAGCTCCAGAATGCAAGGGAGAGGGCAATTTGCATGTGTTTTACATGTGTTTTGCATATGACAATTGGCTGCTGAATCTGTTTTCAGGCAGCCTTGAAGCAAGCTGACATCTTACTCTGCAGATGTTTGTCACAGCTTGAAGGGTGTCTGGACCAACCTCTTCGGGGTACGAAGGCCAAAGAGGTGGGGGGATTTTCCCCAAAGCCACATGCTGGGTAAGGGGCAGAGTGAGAATAAAAACTAGGTCTCTGGTTCCTGGTCCCATAGCCATCTTCTGTCACATAAAAATGATGATGATGGTGATGGTGATGGTGACAATAAAGGTGATAATACCAGTCAACACTTACCAAGCATTTACTGTGTGTTGGGCACAGCTGTAAACACTAACTCATTCAATGTTCGATGCTAACCCTATGGGGTAGATGTTACTATTATTTCCACTGGACTCATGAAGGCACCCAAGAACAGAGAGGTTAGGTGACTTGCCTAAGATCACAGAGCAGGACATGGCAGGGGCAGGATTCAGACTTGGGCAGTGGCCTCGAGCCCATGCTCTTGTCCATCACATCCTATTCTGCAAGCTCACAAAGGAGCAAACCAAGGGTCACTGCCTGTCCCAGGGTCAGGCCCTGGCCCTGGCCCCCACTCTCCAAGCCCTGCCCCCACCTAGATGCCCCAGCACCCACCTCTGCGTGGGAGTAGGAGAAGCAGGGTCCCTCTGTCTGGGGCTCCTGGCCAGAGAGGATTAAAAGTTGATTGCCTTGAGAACATTCTTTGTCCCCAGGGTGTCAAGCCCAGAACAGCCAGGGAGACAATTGCTGCAGGAGGCGCATTTGTTAATCTTGCATTCGTTAATCTATTTTATTTTCCATCCTCAGAATTAGGACGAGCCTCTTGAACTCAATATGCAAATGTATGCAAAGCGAGATGAACAGGCGTCTTTAAAACCTCGGCCCTTTTTTTCCTCCATGTGTTAGAGGAATTGCAGCTCTCCCAGCCAGCGGGTAGGGGTGGGGGTGGCAGGCAGATTGGGGACGGAGTCCTTTGTCACTTTCAAGCGAGTTTATGTCCACTGGCTCTTCCGTCCCTCCCAGGGGCCCTATGCAGTGGGTGGTGTTACTATCATTCCCATTTTATTGACAAGGCCAGTGGGGCTCCGAGGAGCAGGGTGACATGCTCAGGGTCACGTGGGAAGAAAGGGGTGGTGCTCAGACATGGGTCCTTTGGGCTTCCTTGCCCTGCCCTGCACACACACCTTCCTCCTGCCCAGAGCTCCACTCGTTCCCCTCTCTGGCCCTTGTGCCACGGGGGAACCGCAGCTCAGGTGGCCTTGCAGGGACTGGGTGGCCTATGGATACAGGAGTTTAGAGGCTCTATCCCCCCAAGAGCCTTCCCAGCAGCCCTTCCTGTGGGGGGGTCGGCCTTGGTCCCTTGGCCAGGAAATGGAGAGAGGCCCTGAGTACTCCCCTCTCCCGCCTCCTGCCCTCCCCGCCGGGCCCGGTGGACCGAGTTATTGCTTGCCAGGTGTTTACAGGTCCCTCAGATCAGAGGCCTTGGCCTAATTGCTAGAAAAGCCTCCTTCAGCTCCTGGGAAGCCAAACCTGACAGATTTCCTAGCATCAGTGGCATTGCTGGGCGGGGGGTGGGGGGAGTGGGGAGGAGGTGGGGAATGGAGGGGGAGAGAGAGCTTGTTAATAGGACTTCAGGTCTCCAGGAAGGAGGACTCCTCTTCCTGCCTCACCTCTCTCCCTCCCCTCCTGCCTGTCTTCCCTGTCCCCTAGCTCACCAGGAACCCTGCTTCAAAGCTCACATCCTAAAGCGCCAAACAGAGCAGCAGAAAGGGCTTAGGAACTGGCAAGGGACAGGCTGGGCTGAGACCTGAGAGCCGGGGAGGGGGTGGCGTAGGGACCCAGGAAGAGTGGGAAGAGGGAGAGGGCACCAGGGAGTCCGCAGGGAAGCCTGTTGGACAGAGAAGGGAAGACTGTAACAGGAAAAGTGGGAGGGGGGATGAATGCTAGGGACATGTTCTGCATCGTTTAGACCCATCCCAATGGACTTGTGCAGAATCTGAACCCTGAGATTGGAGTGTCATCCAGTCCGTGCTCCTGTCCCCTTGACAGGATGGCCCCATCCCTGACCAAAAGCCCCTCTGTCCTAAGAGACCTGGGGAGTCAGGAGCAGAGAGGACCGGGAGAGGACCACGTCTGCATCTGTCCAATTTCACACCTGGTTCCCGCTCAAGGCTGCGGCCTGTTGCTTGGGGGAATCCGCCCAGGCAGAAAGCTGGGCTGCAGCTTGGTGTGTGTGGTGGGGAGGCGCCCACCATCTGTTCCGTGGAGAAACGGTTGCCACTGGTGCAGCCAAGTCAATCAGCCTGGATGAAAACAAGTTCCCCGGAATTCCAGCTACAATAATAGCCCGTGAGCTGGCTGGCTCTCAATGAGCAGTCTGGGGCTCCCATTCTCACTGAGCAGTCCGGGCCCCCGAGAGGGGAACCACAAACAGCCCCCCGACCCCGCAGGGCATCCACTAGCCTGCCCTCCCCGGGGGAAGTGGGTACCTCCAGGCTACCCCATGACACTTCTCTTCTAATCCTTTTCCCGTCGCCAAATTATTCTCCAACATCAGGTTTTATTGGGGAAGAGTGGGAGGGAATTTCAAAAATAAATTAAAGTTTTAAAGATAAATAAAGGAGAGAGCGGGCCACTCTTTTCCTCTTTAATTTTTAAAGGAAAAATTAATTTTCCTTTGCCTAAGTACCTGTCACCTTAAATTAATGTCTCTAAGAGCAAAAATGACAGAGAAGTTGGGTCATTAGGCAAATTTTAATTAGAGGCTCGGATGTCCTTTACTAATAAGATGTTACATATATTTCATCCTGTTCTGGCCTCCCGACTGCCAGGACATCTTTGCGATGCAGCCGTAAGTCCCCAGGGAGGGAGGCAGATGGGGGCTTAGGAAGATGGGGTTGGGATGAGGACAGAATGGTGGGTGGTTTTTTTTTCCCCATGTAGGGGCTGGGGCAGGGCTAGGGGAGAGAGATGGTGGGGAGAAGGTACTTCTGCTTTTCTCCCAGGAAGGGGGCCCACTCTAGGGCCTGAGCCAGCTTTCTCTGTCTGTGGTTGGCATCTTTCCTGCACCCAGGGGTGAGCACCCAGATCACCTAAGACCTATGTGTGTGTGTGATAGTGTGTGTATGTGTACGTGTGAGAGTATGTGTGTGTGCGCATGTATGAGTGTGTGTGAGTGCAGACAGGCAGTGCAGCAGAGCTACTGACAGTTAAGAGGCTGGGTTCTGAAGACTGCTCTATGTTCACAGTTAGGCTCTACTTATTTGTCCTTGGATGAATTGCTTCTCTGTGCCTCAGTTTTCTTACCTGGAAAAATGGGTATAATATTAATAGGTACTTACCTCCCCCAGTTATTAAAAGGGTTCACTCTGACAGAATACCAGTAAACCCTGTAGAATAGGTCCTGGCAGCAGTGAGCCCTCCGCGTTAGCCACGTGCGTGCCCACGTGCCAGTGGGAGTGTGTGTGGGCATGCATGTGTGCTCTCTCATTTCAGTGGAAAGAGCACTGGATTCGGAGATAGAAGACATGGCTTTGAGCCACACATCTGCCACTTCTAGCCTGGGTGACGCTGCTGGGCCACCTTACTTCTCTGAGCCTTTTTAGGTTTGCCATCCGCCAAGGGGCTTGGGGATGAGACCTGGGCCTCCCTGCATGGGACTAAGACTGGGACACCCATCACCTCTGGGGCAGTGCTGGGCACAGGCAGGGAGGCCTGCCTGCTCCCGTCCACCTGCTTACCCATAGGCAACACCGAAAACTGCACATGTCAGGCTTGCCCCTTGCAACGTGCCTCCAAGCAGGCGTGCATGTGCACCTGTCTCTGTGAGTGTGGCCAGGCAGGGTCTGAAAGAGGCTCCTCCATGCTCTGCAGGGCCCTCCTCTGTGCTCCTCTCACTCGAGTCTTTCTCTGGTCTGCAAATGGGCATCACTGCCCCTAGGTCCCTGCCAGCCACTCTTGCAGAGCTCAGTGGTCCCTCCAAGGGCCTGGTAGTCAGGGAAAGAGATAGATATAAGATTTAATATATTCTCTCTGTCTCTGCTCCCATAAAATTGTGCTCAGGGTCAAGGCTGGGACATGAGCCAGCAGGAGCTTCCTTTACCCTGTCGTGGAAACCGAGGCCTGGAGGGCCCTGGGGATCCTCCTGGGAACATGATTTCCAGGTTTCTGGGCTTTAATTTCCTCCAGAGGCCAATTCAGTGTGAGGCAGGAGAATGAATTTGCTGAGTCCCGGCCTGGATACTCCCGCTCCCCGATAATGTTTGGAGAAGCAGATGGAAAGGAGAAAAGTTGACAGGGTCTGTGAATGAGTAGCTCAGGGCGACTCATGCATATTAAGTACTTACTAGGTTCTAGGCTCTGTGTGTAGCACTTTAAATACTCTTACCCACTGAGTCCTTTGATGATCCCAGAGACGCTATCATTAACACTTTTTACAGGTGGGAACACTGAGGGTAGGTAAGGTATTTAAGGTCACATAGCTAGTGAGCTGACATTCAAATCAAGTCTGTGGAGGTTCCATTCTTTCCTCTGTGGCTCATTGTGTGGGCTGGTGGCAGGGCCCTCGAGAATGTTGGAGAGTCCACAGCCTCCATGCGAGAGAGCACCTTCCCCTCCCTGGGCCTCCACCTCCCCCTGGCGCAGTGAATCAAATGAGCCCTGGCAACGTCTCCTGAGATCGGGTTTGGAGGGCTCCCCGGAGAGGAGAGATAGTGTAGTGTGTTGAGGGGCTGGTGTGGGGCCAGAGCCAAGTTGACACCGTCGTGTGTCAACTGACTCATTGGCCCTAAGTTCATCTCTGGGGCATGAGGTACAAGCCAAGGGCAGTGTCATCGCCTGCACCATTACTCACCACGGCAACATCCCACTGCCTGTCACCAAACCTGTGGCTCGCTGGACCCAGCTTCCATGGAAAGGAGTGGAAATTGCACTCATTTTCCAGGAACAAAGAGGCCAGTGACTTGCCTGTTCCCTCCCACCCTTGCTCTGCTCCCTGCCTCTGCTTGGTGGCATAAGGACTTTGCTACCCGTCAGAGATGGGAGAAAAGACAAAAAAGAATGAAGCAGAGAGGCAGAGACCTCGGAACAGACTCAAGAACTCTTGTCATTCACTCCTCTGTCTTCAACCCACTCTGGAGAGAAGGGGGCAGGACACACAGATGGGCAGGAGAAGAGCGGGCTGAGGGTGCAGGCGAGTGCTTGGGGGAGAAAAGAGGAGTGGGTGGGAGTCAAGAAAGAGCCGTGGGTAGCCTGTGGGTGCAGAGGAAACCCAGACAGGGAAGGAGAATTCACTCTGATCGTCTGTGATGCCTGAAGCACTTCCGCACAGGTTATCTCATTAAAGCTTCACAATAACCCATCCTCATCCCCATTTTAAACATTGAGGAAACTGACCCAGAGAGGTTAAGTGACTCGGCCAAGAACTCAGAGAATTTGAGGTGTCAGGGTCAAGATTCAAACACCAGCCCCATCTGACACTCTACCAAGGTGGCTCTCTCCTGACCAGGAATCGGGAATTCTGAGTTTCAGAGATGGACATCGGTGCTAAATTGCCTTGTGAAGCCCACTGAGCCTATATTTATCCATCTGTAAAGTGAGAAGATTAGACTAGGTGATTTCCAAAGTCCCTTTTAGTGCTGGCTTTCTGTGCATAAAAGCTGAGTGTTTGGGAGCTCTCCCCAACCCAAAGTTGAGATGGCTGAATGGCTTGGAGGGATACCAGGGTGTCCAGCCTGATCTTTGTCACCAGTGAATTAAAGTGGGGCCTTTCTGCCTCTCAAAACCTCAGCATTACCACCTTTAGGTGCCCTGTATCCTTTGGCTATTGGTTCTAGTGCTGCAGACATAAGACTGCTCCAGGATGGAGTAACGAGACAGCCAGCCCAGCCTCGAGGACTCTAGCAGGCAAGAAAACTGGAACAATTCCTCTGGAATGCAATAACGCCTCTTCCCTCGCCCCTTTCTCCAAGCCACACACCCCAATTAGCAGCTTAGCACCAAAGTTCCCAGACACTTTCCTGCCATTAGATACATTGAATAATGGAGATGTTTCTGGGGTTGGGATGAGAAGGGTGGGAGGTAGGATGTGAACCTGTAAAAATGTAGTGAGAGAGATTTCAGACTTGTGAACGCTGAATTTTCTTCATGCTTTTAGGGAGGTGTTTGGTTCCTGAAAGTACTCCTGGCCTGAGTATAATTTTCTTATAATTGCCTCATTCCTCTGAGCTATTATCCTAAGTATCGTACAGTGAGAGGAAGAGACAGGGCTCTGCCTGCTGGAAGAGACCCAATTTCCATCCTGTGGGTCTGAAGCAGGAGGTGTGACTCCCAGTGGGAGGGAGTACCCAACCTGGGAAGATACTCTGGCTACCTCCCCTAGGGAATCTTGGGCTGGTGGGGAAGATATTAGCCTTGTCTTTGTTGGGGCAGGGTTGGAGCTGCTCTGAAAGAGTTAGGAGAGTTCACGGGGGAAAACATAAGGTAAAAATGCAGAAAGATGACTGAAAAAGAGTATTCAACTCCATCCTGGAGGGAAGACGAAGGTCCCCAACCTCAAGTAGCCTTTCTTTTGGAAAGAGGTGAGTCAAACTCCCCACTCTTAGAGAGATGAGTAATAAAGGAGCTCATTGCTGGGAAGTGTGTGCTTCTGTGTGTGTGCCATCCAATGCCCAGGACAGGAACTCTTACTTCCTAAATTTCTTCAGCAGAGAATGTAACAAGGAAACCTCGACAAAAAGACTCTCTTGTCTCATTGCTTGTCATTTGGGGCAGAAAAGCTCAAATTGGGAACAAACATGTAAGTATAATATCATGTCTCACTCTACCAAGTTGAAGTTGAACTTTACACTCTTTGTTGAGTTGTGAGAAAACCGGCTGGGAGTCATAAGAGCATACCTGGTCACCGCGTGACTTCAGAAGAGTCCTTCCTCCTCTCTTGGCATCATCTGCAAAATGCTGTTTGGATTTAGAAAATCTATGGGGTCTTCTCTAGTCTCTGACATTCTCGTTTTTGTTTTTCTGTCATTCTTCTCAACTACGTTCCCCTTCTTCCCTGGAGTCAGGAGCTGTCCATGGTCCTAAAGAGCTTGGGCCCAGTGAATCACCCATCTTAGATCTGGTCCAATGACAGTTGTCCTCTTTCCCATTTGTCAATTGTCATAATTTTTTAAAATTTTAATTTTACTTATTTTTAAATTGAAAAATAAAATCTTTTTATTTTACAACGTACAATATGATGTTTTAAAGTTTTGTGCATGCACGTGGCAAGGACTAGCATCAGCACTGTGGGTGACACAGTCAAAATATAAGATTCAAACCCTGCCTCCAAGAAGCTTCTGAGAGTCAGAACATACATATAACAGGATCAGATTGGAGGACATTCAGTCCAAACCTCTCACTTTAGGGTGATGTTTACCCCTGGTTGCACTGGTCATGACTGCCGTTGCTGCCCATTTTCCTGTGTCTATGGCAGAGTGGTGGTGGAAAGGAACTATGAAGACCTAGGAAAGATAATCTTCCTTCTGCCCCCTGGGATGTGTGTGGGTGCAATTCTGGGGGTGGGGGCAATAGTCTTTCATCAATAACTGATCCCCATGACCCTAAGTTTTCCCTCATATATCTTCAGAACATAAGAATTGGCATGAAAGAGCCCTGCTTTTCCCTCTACTCCTGCCTTTAGAGAAGGAACAGAATTGAGCCTCAGAATCTGAAGTTCAAGTGGCCTTTGCTTTCTTGGATTTCTGAGGAGGTGTTCAAAGTCGCACTGTATATTTGAGAAGAGTGGGGCACAGAAGGAAGGGCAGAGGAGGATCCACCATTCACTGGGTCCTCATCATGCTTTGGGTGTTTTACACTTATTATGTCATTCTCTTAAGAGCCTTGTGAAGAAGGATGTCTTAGTTCATTTGTGCTGCTGTAACAAAATACCACAGACTGAGTAATTTATAAAGAACAGAAATTTATTTCTCATGGTTCTGGAGGCTGGGAGGCCCAAGATCAAGGTACCAGCAGGTTTGGTGTCCAGTGAGAGTTTGGTCTCTTCCTCCAAGATGGTTCCTTGAGTGCTGTGTCCTCCAGACCAGAGGAATGTGGTATCCTCACACAGCAGAAGATGGAGGGGATAAAAGGGTGAGCTCCCCCCATCAAGTCCTTTTATAAAGGCATTAATCCATTTATGAGGCCAGAGCTCTCATGATCTAAACACCTCCCCATCTCCCAACACTGTTGCATTGGGGATTAAATTTTCAGTGTATGAGTTTTTGGAGGGGACAGAAACATCCAAACTATAGGAAAGGATAATTGTTATTACCATACCAATTTTACAGATGTGGCAGAAGAGGTACAGAGATGTTAACTGCCTGGCTCGAACTCACCAGCTTGCAGGCAGTAGATCATAGTTTCCAGACCAGAGCCCATACTTTTTCCATTCCAAAATGAATGTAGGTGTAGGGGTAAGAAGAGAATGAGCCTAAAAGAGTCCCATATTAAGTTCTCCTAAATTGCCCATCTTTCCCCATCTGCAAGCCCCTGTCTTGGTTGTAGTAGGTAAAATGCCATATTCCCTCTTGGGGAAAGGCCATCCCTCTTCTTTCTCTGGAGAGTGGAGCTGGCATGAAGCTTCTCCCTCCTTATCCTTGCCCTCTAGATCTTAAATATGCCTCTTGGGAGAGTTTTTGTCACACTAAATGACTTTACAAAATTAGAAATGTTCAAACAACATGTTCTGCTCCACAAGGGTCGTTTGGTGGCTCCCTGGAATAGTTAATCTGCAGGTGGGGAGGCATCCTGCTGGGACCAACTTCACTCACCCAGTAGCTCCTGCTGATGCCATCCTCTCTCCACTTTTCACCTCTGTACTGTGTGTAAAGATTATGTGAATAGCAGTGGTGTTTCAGGGGGAGGAGCACCCAAAATGCCCAGAGGAAAATAAATACTTTCTTGTAAATGTCGGAAATGTGATAGAATTGTCAACATTACTTGAAACCAATTGCACCAATTGTGAAACACATGTCCTGATTCTGTTTATTCTACAGCAGTGTAAAAAATGCTAAATTGTCATCAAAAAAGAAAAAAAAAGGGAAATAAAAGCAAAGGAAAGTTGGACAAGAGTCTCCAAAATCCTGGAATAGGAAAACCATCAGGACCTATTAACAGTTTGCAAGGATGATTCAGCACCACGGACAGCGGCAGAGTTTGTTACCCAGCCCCTTCCCTTGGCTCTTGGTTAATGATGCTGTGCCTATGGCTAGAATTAGGTCCTCCAACTGGAAGGCCTCCCATCCTGTCCTGTTTATCTGACTCCTGCCTTCCCTTTGCCCCAGCTAGGACATCTCCTGGGGCCATGAACAGCTGGCACTGCCCTGGCACATTTACAGGACGAACTTGCTGCTTTCAAAGCTCAGACCTCCGACACGGAGGGCATCTGGGCTGCTCAGACCTCCACCCCACGGGGTAGGTGACCTTCTCTAATAGAAGACCAGGTGGGTTGGTTTGGCTCTAGTGAGGGTTTTTTTCTGTGACAGGTTGCCTAGAGCCACTGGGCAGAAGCCCTCTCCCTCCCCCACATTCAGGAGACTCTAGCTGCAGGATAAAAGGAGAAAAATTAAAAACTAAGGTTTATTATGGAATTAGGGCCATAAAGCCACAGGCTACAGCAACGCAACAGCTACAGTCATAAACATAGAGCCCATTCAATCACGGAATAGGTGCTGTTACACATTAAGTAGGAACACATTTATGTACAGGTAACAGAGAATAATTCCTGATCCTGTGTTTGTGGCAGTAACTGGCCCTTTGTGGACTTTTTGTAGCTGTTTAATTATGATGGATGTACAAAGAGGCCTGGTCTGGGGAAGGTCAGTGTACATAAAACTGATCAAGGAATTTTGTGACCAAGGATATAAGTCCATTTGTCCGTCTATCTGCCTCCAAGAAGGATGAGCCCAGTGTCTAGGTCAGATTGGTGATGCTCACATTGGGATTTAGGAAGCACGATGTTTTGAAGTATTCCTTGGGTCTCCTTCCCCATCCGTCCAAAATCTTGATTCAGCGAGTCATGGTCAGTGTCAGAACTCAGCTCTGAGTCTCGCCTTTGAGTTTAGGCTCCTGCCTTTCAGTCTGTTGCTGGCTTCTAGGGCCTCCCCTGACCCATTCAGGTCAGAGGGCAGAGGAGGTAGATCTATGCAGAAAACCTCCTGCTGCTCCCCGGGTCTTGGAAAGGCAAGGAGGTGCAGTTGACAGCTATCCAAAAATGTCTTCGACAACTAACGATACACTCTATACTCTAAAGTCAACAAGTATTTGCTCCACAAAATTTTGCTAAGCACCTATGGTATGCCAGCTTCTGGACACAGGGAGTATAAAGTGAATTAGACACAATCCCTTCCCTTAAAGAATTTCTAATCTGACAGGGGACTTGTAAAGATAACAAATTTCGATACAATGGGCTAGATATAGTAATAAAACTATTGTGGTATAATTGTCTGAGGGCTAACGAATGAATTACCTGTGGCTAAAACACCTTAGAGACTGGGATGTGCTTACCTCCCCTAAAGGGGCAGAGACAGAGGTGACTAGTGTATACGGAGACGTCTTTTGGGATTTCATATTAGACGGTCAGATAAGCGCCTACTCGTGCCTCAACTGGAACAGCTTCCCTCCCCTTCTCCATCACCACCTCTAGCCTCCTGACCCCAAGGTTAACTCCTTTCTGCAATTCCATCCATCATCCCCTGCCCAATTACCAAGCCCCTTCTGGGAAGTGAGCGCCAGAGCTCCCGTTAACCACAGTAATCCTATAACATATAATGGAGGGTTGAATGCAGTTTTGTTTTATTTGTGACTCAGGGCTATCTGTGGCTTCCTTCCATGCCTCTATGTCCCATTACTCTGGTTAATTGAGAGTTAGCCATTTATGCAAGGAACAAAAGCATCCTGGGAGGAAGGGAGGATGTCTTGCTGGAGGACCCCAGGTCGTCTTTCAGAAGGAAGGCATGTCTGATAGGGGGCTTTAAAAGATGTAGAGACATGCAATCAGCTTGGTTCCACCTGTAGGCAAGGTGTAAGGGTTGGGGGCTGGTGGGAAGCAGGTGGCTGATTTATCCTGTTCCACCTCCCTCATGTCTACTCTGGGGAGGTGCCTGGCTAGGCTTGTGCCACGGAGGCCCCTGAGCATCCTCTTACTGTCAGAAAGGACTGCAACCCACCACCCCCTGGAAGCTGGCTCTTGCTCATGCTTTCCAGAAAATGCCATACCTTTACCTATGCTCTCCCAAACACACACACATACCTGTAAAATGTTTTTCATGATTTGTACTGCGAGGAATAATCTTAACATGTTCATGGAACTTTATGAGCTTTCCACTTGGGTCTAACCAAAGCCCTGGAGTATGAACAGGTTGAGAAATGATTATTAGTCTCATGTGATAGACAAGGTGCTTGGGCCTCAGACAGACCCTTACCCAGGTCTGCTTTAGGTGGCAGAGCTGGGACGAGAACTCAGTTCTTCTGACTCCAAGATAAAACCCTTTGGCTCCCCCATACTTGCAGATTCAAGTCAGCCAAACCTGAATTTCAATTTGGGCACATAACTCTCATTTCCTTTCTTGGTCTTTGAGGGCGTAATCCCCACATGCTTTGAAGTCTCCTGGGTTTAGTCCAGATTTCCTGAATAATAGGGATATCTAGCATTTATTAGACACTATTTGCAGGCACTGTTCTAAATGTTTCCTGTGTGTGTGTGTATACTCATATGTATGTTTGTATAAATGTATATAAATATACATGCATACTTTATGTGTATACATGTAACTCACCTAACAACTCTATGAGGCAGGGACTATCCCCATTTCACAGATGGGGAAATTGAAGACAGGGATGTTAACCAACATACCCGAAGTCCCACAGCTGGCCAAAGGTGGACCAGGTAGCCTGACTCTGACAGAGTCTCTTCTTGACCGAACTTTTGTTCTGACTCCTCTGAATCCTCTTTCCAACTAGTCCTTGACTTTTGGACTTTTGTTTTTGTTTTTGCATTGCCTAATTTTAGCAAGAATCCTGCTAAACTGGTTTAGCCAGAATCCTCCACCCTCAATATCTAATCAAATTCCTCCTCCTCCACCACCCCCGGGTGATATCTGGTCATCCGGGTCTGTCTTCAGCAAAGATCTTGTTAGGTTGCTTTGGCCAGAGTCCCCACTTACCTCCTTATGTTGCCACTTAGTCATTTTCCATCCACCAAACCCCCCACCACCACAACCCCTACTCCTTGGCTATAAATTCCCACTTTTTGCGTTGTATTTGGAATTGAGCCCAATCTCTCTCCCTTATACCAGTTGCAATCCTCTTGAACAAAATCTGCCTTACTGTTTTAACAAGTACCATGAATAATTTTTTCTTTGAAAGCTACAAGGTCTGTGTTCTTAACCACTGCACCACACTGTCTCTCCTGGGGAAGGAACACTGGAGACTTAGGTTCCAGTCTTCGTTCTGCATTTACTTGAATGTGACTTTGGATGAGTCACGTAGCGCTTCTGTGACTCAGTTTCCTCCACGGGTGAATAACAATAAGCCATATTTCCATGGTGCTTTGCAGTTCACAATATGTTCTGTCAGCCGTCGTCTTATTTAATCCTCATGACTCTCAGTGAAGAAGATGACAATCTTGATTTTACACGTGAGGAAACTCACGGTTCCAGGACGTGGCCAAGGTCACACAGCTACAAAGCGCTAAAGTAAGATCTGGAATCCAGGCTCTTGTGGTTTTCTTGCCCTGGAATATGTGGGTCTTGGACTAAATGCTCTCCAAGAGCCTTGCTGGCCCAGATCCTCCCTGTGCTGGGAAACTTAGAATCTGGGGTTATAATGGACTCTTAGTCTGGGGCCATCCCAAGCTGGTGGTACAGACAGCAGCACCTCTGTATATGGCACGCAGGTGGGTATATGACATTGTCCTCTGCAATCCCTCACCTCTCGCTCGGCTCCACGGGGGCCTCCCACAGACCCTCTCCCCAGCAGAACTTGGCTTTAGGAAACAGCCACGAATCCATCTTTGACTGTTTCTTCTCCAGCCTGAGCAGCCCCATCTCCCCAGCCCTTTCATCCTTTTCAGGTATCAACCCCGGGGGTGGCCAGAAGCATCTCTGAGCTGAGGCTTTGCCCCCAGAGAGGCAAAGGGAGAAAGGGCAAAAATATAAAATGAAGATTATGCAAAAGAATTACTCTGTGTGTTTCTCCCACCTCCCTTTTCTCCTCGTGTAAATTACCCTATTATTCTGCTCCCTTAGGACTCCCGATCGTCCTTATTTCTTCTTTTGAGCTAAAGTCATTCATGCAGTAAATTAGTTCTTTGCTTCAAAATAGCTCTGATTGTAGCAGTTGCTGCCACCACCAGCAGCAACACCACGTCCCCCAGACAGTTTCCAAAAAAAAAATAAGGAGAAAAGAAAGAAAGGGGGAATAAAAAAACCCTTAACAAGTTTCCCTTCCTCCCACTCCATCTGCACGCACAGAAAGACATGGGTTGCCCATTTCCTGGGAAATGATTTCTTCGAAAGGCGAGTGCGTGCTGAAAGGGAGTACAGACAGAGTCCTGACCTAGGTACAGCTCGAGCTGGGACAGGGAGAATCAGAGTCAACAAGGCCACGAGTTGGCAGCTTGAAAACTCCCACTCTATTCTGTCCTCTTGAAAACCAAGCCTTGCTTCACCTTGGGTTGCTGAGGAAGCAGTATAACATTAGAGGTTAAGAACCCAGGTCTTGGTGGCAGACACTCCTGGGCTGAGTCCTGGGTTCTGTCACTTGTTAGCTGTGTGACCTTGGGTGAGTGTCTTAGCCATGAATCCAAAAGTTTCCTCATCTCCGACACATACCTCACCCCAGACTCATACATCCAGCTGCCTACTCAGCATCTCCTCTTAGACATCTTAACATCTCCTCTCAGACTTCTTAAATCAAATTTAATATGCCCCTAAAGAAGCTCTTGGATACTCCTCCTTCTAAACATGCTCCTTCCACAGTCTGTCCCATCTCTGTCAATGTCAACCCCATCCATTCTTTGCTCAGACTAAAATTCTTGGTGCCATCCTTGACCCCACCCCTTCCCACACACGCTAGTTCCATTCTGCCAGCAAATCCTGCAGTCTTTATTTACAAAACATGCTCAGAATCTGCCTACTTCTTACTGCCTCCACTGCTACTTCCTGAGTACAGATAACATCATCTCTCACCTGATAATTTCATTAGCCTCCTAACTGCTTTGCACACTTCTTTCCTTGTCTCCAAAGAGGTTCTTTGAAAACATAAGTCAGTTCACATCTTGCTTCTTTAAAATCTTCCAATGGCTTTTGCTCTTAAAGCCAAGGACCTCCATCCCTCCCCCAATGTGGCTATAGTTGTTATTTATTTTGCAGGTACCATCTGCAAATAATTGTTTGCCTTCTTATATTTCTGGTCTTCTCTTAACAGTGTAGAATAACTTACAGAGAGAGAGAGGGGGAACAGAGAGAGAGAGAGAGAGAGAGAGAGAGAGTGAGTTGGGGGTGAGAGGGGTTTAAGATGGGATGGGAGAGGAATGGCACTAAGAGCACGTGAGCTCTCTTGGCGATGAGATCCCCACCAATTCTTTAGTATCTCCAGTGGTGACAGATGTGCACCCAAAGCCATTTCTCAAGGACTAATGTCACCTCTCAAGTTTCTCTTCACTCATAATGGTACCCTCTCCTTCTTTATCGCCTATGGCTGTGGGTCTCCAATTTTTCAGCTGGAAGATGAATTGAAAGAGCTTGTTTAAAATGCAGATTTGCTGGGTCACCACCTGCAGAGATTCTGATTTCTCAGGAATGCAGTGGGGTTTTTAACAAGTGGCCCAAGTGAGTCTGATGTGGGGAGTCAACAGATCACATTTTTGTTAGGAGTATATAGCATGTGTGTAATATCATAAATTATAATGTGCATGTAATTTTATTATATTATGCTTCAAGTGCTTTAAAACGGTGAACTTTTGTTCATTTTCAATAAGGAAGGTTTGGAAGTAAAATACACCATATATAAATAAAAAGTACAATGCAACGGTGGTCAGTATAGAGGGCCAGTGTACACATTTAGATTTATTATTAAACATGTCCAGATGATGTCTTAGGTCAGGAATTTTGAGTGGGGTAAGAGGCCTGTCTAGGAAACTGAGATTTTTGAAGGTGAACTTCCCCACAGTCCAATAGAGAGATACAATGACTATTATGAGCTACCTCACAGAGAAACCAGCTCAGAGTTAATCACGCAAACTGATGTTCCCTCAACTTCTGAAGTTTCAGTTATGGACACAGCAATATTGTTGACCTTCTCTTCGGGCAACCAGAAGAGAATTACTGTTGTTGTCTAGTCCTTTTGGTCTGTTCTTTGTTTTTGTTTTGTCCCGCATTGGACATTATAATAGTTACCACTTCTAATACACAAGTGTCTTTATTTATCAACTTATTATCAGTGTTTTTATTTGCCAATGTCTTTGCTAACTATTCCACTATGCATCGGAGATCTTCCTTCCGGAATCGTTTTCCTGAAGTAGATCATTGAGAAGTTGATTTGATGAAGTTCTATGGACGGTAAATTCTCTCAGATTTTGATGATCTGTAACTATATTTATTTCACTTTTGTTTTTGAAGGGCAGTTTTGTAACCTAGAAATCTGTACATTTCTAGATTGATGACTATTTTTCTTGATATTTTGAAAACAGTCCACTGTCTTCTGGTTTCTGCTGTTTATGAGAAGTCTACTCTCAGACTAATTCTAGCTGTCTTGTACATGATCTGTCTTTTCTCTCTGGCTCTTTTAAGATCTCTTTAGATTTGATGTCCTGCAATTTTAGAACAACAGTGAGTGTATATATGTCCTGTAATTTCATAACATTGTACATAAATGTAGATTTATTGAAAATTCTGCATGATATATATTGTGCTTCCTATACATTTGGATGCATTTATTCTATCCATTGTAAGATGACAATCTGAAAAACTCTGACACAGAAAATGGAAGATTAGTTCGCATGGCCCGGCTTGATGGCCCCCCTCTCCAACTTACTTGGGATTATAATAGCAAGCTGTGTTATCACGATAAGACCTGAGTCTTAAAGAGAATCCAAAAGGTAGTTAAACTTATAGGGGTTTGGAGAGGAGGTGGGTGCTCTTAAGAAACTGGCTGCAAGGATGGGAGATAAATATATCTTGTATCCCATACAATAGCCAAGTTTGTTCCATTTCTCAGCCAGGTGTTAACGCTAGGTGTCCAATCATCTAACACCTCGGAAATGTGTCATCAGTTGCTAGGGAACTTACTCTTGTGAACACGAGTCATACTTTAAGCTGTGCATCTGTGTATGTCTATGGTGGCGGAAGTGAGAGAGAGAGACACACGCACACACTACTTGTCCTATGGGATGCTTTAAAGAAGGGAAACAGAGTATACACTTTTGGAAGTCTTCCCTTCTCATCTCCTGACTGTACTTCTCCACACAATTTACTTCACTTTACTTACTTCCCTCACACAGAGACCTGGGAAACTGGAGTGGCAGGCATTCTCTTCCCAGGTCCTCAGCACAGTCTCTTGTTCCTTGATCTCTGGGTGCACCCCACCCTCAATTCCTGGGGGCCCAGGTGTGCGAAGGCGGCTGTGCTCCCACCTGCTCCATGAGTTGTTGAGCACTGCGACCTCCTGCCAATGACGGGGGTTACGTTGCCCAGCTACAGTTGCTGGGGGAAACTCAAGTTAGAATTTCTTCACTTTACAGCATGCAAAATCTCACTCACCACCGTGAATTAGTGCTGCTTTTCCATGGCTAAATGTGAAACCTATATAAGTGAGTGTTGGCTCCCGGGATGACTGAAGTTCGGGTGTTCGGGTGTGGATACTGCCAATCGCTCCTCCGTCGCTCTCTGCTGAGTGCACTCAGCCTGCAGAGCCCTGGGGGAGTCGTGGGGAAATACAAACTATTGCCAGCCCTCTGAGAAGCCCCTCTCAGCTGGCAGGTACTTCCGGTGGCGGAGTGAGTCCCCATCCTGAGGACCTTCTCAAGCTAGTGGAAAGGACATAGTCTCCATCCTAAGGAAAATCCAAGTGTGATGGGGGGACCTAGGTCCTGCTTGAAGTCAGCTTCCAGTCTGATGTGGGAGACCTCGTCCCTGCCCTGGAGGAACCTCTGATCTGACGGAGGAGACACTCTTCACTAAGAGATGCAGAATGTGATAGAATCACCCTGTCCCCAGATATCCCATTGGACAGGGGTGATCAGGCTGGCTGGTGGTGACTGTTGGCAGGAGAGCCTCTGGGACCCATGCTGACTGACTTGCCTACGCACGAGGCCTATAGGACCTTAGCTGAACCCTCATTGCCTCTGGGAAATTCTGACCACTTCTTCCTGCCCCCACAGCAAGGCTATTCTGAGTTTCTTCCATTCTTGACCAGCCATGTGCCCCGGCTCCTGACTCCCCTCTCCTCAAACGTTTTTCATGAAATTTTTAAACATACAAAACAATTGAGAGAATTTTAAGCACTCATATACCCAGTATCTAGAATCTACAATTGTCAATATTTTGCTGTCTCTTTCATCAAATGCCTATACATATATCTACCCTTCAATCTTATTTTTGGTATATTTTAAGGAAAGATGCAGACCATCAGTATTCTTCTCTCCAAACGCCTTTTCAGCATGCGTATCATTAAATAGAGTTCAGCATTTGCTTGTGCTTCTGTGTGTGTGTAGGAGGACGGGGTTAAAGTTATAGCAGCGAGACAGTGAGATGCGCAAGTGAGTGCGTCCTCTGTCGAGATTTGAACGCTTACACATGTGTAACCTAAATCTCTATCAAGATGCGGAATATTTTTATCACCTAGAAAGTCTGTTTCTGCCCCCTTTCAGTCAATCACTGCTCTCACCTTGCAGAAGCAATCACAGTTCTCATTTTTTTTTAAAAACACTCTTTCTAAAATTTCACATAAATGGAATCATCCACTCATCATGGTTTTGAGATTCATTCATGTCGTTGTATGTGTCAGTGCTTTGCTCCTTTTGGACCACTAAGAAGTGGGCACACTTTGTTTAGCACTCTCGTGTTCATGGATAGTTCGTTTTGGGTTGTTTCCAGTTAGGGACTGCTGTGAATAAAGCTGCTATAACATTCTTGTACAAGTCTTTTTGTGGACATATGTTTTCATCTCTTTTGGGTAAATACCTAGAAGTGGAATTGCTGGGTCATAGTGTAGGTGTACACTTAGTATACATACCTGACTGCGAAATGTCTGTTCAAATATTTTGCCCTTTTCTTCATCGGGTTGTTTGTGTTTTTCTTTTTATGTTGTAGGTGTTCTTTTATACATTCTCAACATAAGGCCTTTAGCAGATATATTTTGCAAATATATATGGTAACAGACTAGGAGTCTGTGACCAGCCATTCATTTCCTTAATTATGTTTTTGATGTTTTAAATTTTTATGGAAGTCTGAATTATCATTTTTTTCTTCTATAATTATTATTTTTTGTCTCCTTTCTAAGAAACCTTTTCATGTCTACCTGCAGGTCATGAAGATAGTCTCCTCTGTTTTATTCTAGAAGCTTTACAGTTTTAGCCTGCATGTTTAGGTCTGTGATTCATCTCAAATTAAATTTTATGTGTTGTGTGAGACACAGGTCAAGTTTTCATGTTTTCCCATGTGGATAGCTAGTTGTTCCAGGCACACTTGTTGAAAAGGCTTTGCTTTAGGATTGCTTCAGTTCATTATTGAAAATCAATATAAATGTGACCACATAAATGTGAGTTTATTTCTGTGCTCTCCATTCATTTCCACTGAATTATACGTCTCTCTTTATGCTATCGTCCTGTCTTGACAATAATATACTAGCTTTACTGCAAGACTTGAAGTTAGGTAGTGTAAGTCTCTCAACTTTATTTTTCTTTGTCAAGATTGCCTTGGATATGTTAGGTTCTTTGCATTTCCATGTAAATTTTAGTATGAGCCTATCAATTTCCACAAATAAAGCCTACTGGAAATTGGAATTACGATCCTGTTGAATCTGTAGAATTAACAAGTTATCCATTGGGGAGAATGAACATTTTAACAATGTTTCAATACAGGAGCATTTATGTAAGCCTTCCTTAATTTATCTCGGTAATTTTTTGTAGTTTTCAGTGTATAGGTCTAGTATATCTTATGTTAAATTTATTTTGAGGTATTTCATATTTTTTTGACTTATTGTAAATGGAATTTTTAAAAATTTAATTTTCCAATGGTTCGCTGCTAGTATATGGAAATATAATTGATCTAAATGTAATGCCCATTTATCTTGGGACTTTGCTAAATTTCGTTATTGGTTCTAGTTGCTATTTTGTAGATCACTTGGAATTTTCTACATAAACAATCATTTCATCTGTGCATAGAGATGATTTTAGTTCTTTCTCTCTAATCATCGTGCCTCTTGTTCCTTTTTTATGCCTTATTGCCCTAGCTAGAACATCCAATAAAATGTTAAATAGACATAGTGACAGTGAACATCATTGTTTTGCTCCTGATCTTAGGGGTAATGTGTATAATAGTTCAACATTATATATGATGTTAGCTGTAGGTGATTCATAGGTGTCCTTTAACAGGTTGAAGAAATTCCTAATTTTCTTAGAGTTTTTTTCTTCCCAATTTGCTCAGTTTTTTAAATGATTAACAGGTGTTAAATTTTATAAAAACAATTACATGGTTTTTTCTTCTTTATCCGATTAACAAAGTAAATTATATTAATTAGTTTTTGAGTGTTTGAATAATCTTGCATTCCTGGGATAAACCTAGGTGGCCGTAATGTATTATTCTTTTTATATGTTTTGGGATTTGATTTGCTAATAATTTGCTAAGGATTTGTGGTCTATGTTCATGAGAGATATTGTTCTGTCATTTCTTCTTCTTTTTTTGTAATGTCTTTGTCAGGTTTTAGTATTAGGGTTCATCTGGCATCATAAAACAGGTTGGAAATGTTCGTCCTCTATTTCCAGAGTTTGGCATTATTTCTTTCTTAAATGTTTGATGAAATTCATAGCAAAACCATCCATTTCTGGAATTTTGTTTGTGGGAAGGTTTTTGATAACAAAGTCACTTTGTTTCATAGATATAGGGCTATTTGGATTTTCCATTTTATTTTGTGTCAGTTTTGTAACTTGTGTTTTTCAAGGAATGTGTGCAGTTTGTCTAGGTTGTTCGTAATGGTCTCTTATCCTTCTAACATCTGTAGGGACTGTAGTAATAGTTCCTCTTTAATTCCTGCTATGAATAAGTTGTGCTCTCCCTTTTTTTCATCATCGATCTAGCCTGGCTGCCTCACCCTCCCCACTTTTTTGTTTTAACCTAATGCTCTTGCCTCTGGCTTTTCTGCAAAGGTCAAGGTGAATCTCCCAGTCCTATCAGCTCCCTACTCTGCTTTGAAATGTCTTTATCTTCTCTTTCTTCCTTCCCTCCCACCTTAAAGAAAGAATTGTTGATCGTTGATCCTTCCCAGCCAAACTCTGCCCATACATGTCTGACTCAAGATCCACGCCCTGAACTCCCATCTCCTTTCGCTTTAGGGTTCCAACACACCCAGCACAACACTCTTGACCCTTCCCTCTTTCCATATTACAGCCCACACTGCTGTCCATGCCATGGTCCCTTTAGGCATCTCCAGCCTCAGCTCTGGCTCTGATAGCCCCGAGTATCAGTGTGGCTTATAAGTCTAGAGCATGTCATGCTTTCTCTCCTACTGGTATTTTTCTCATACTTTTCCCTCCATATGGACTATGTTTCCCTCATAGTCTCCCTGGAGAACATCTGCTCCATTTGTGAGTAACCTCCTCCATGAAGCCTGGTAAAATCAATCACCTCCTTACTCTGCAGTCTACTTGGACAGGTACTGTGGGTAGAAGCATCTGTTAAACTTCATCACATGAATTTGTTGATTGATGTCTTTGTTTCCACAAAGTCCCTGAGGGCAGGGACCACGTCTGCTCATATTCATATTCTCAGCACCCAATGCACTGTAGGTGCTCAGGATATGTTTTTTGACTGAATATAGAACATTTGCATTTTATGAAGATCAGGGTTTCCTTTTCCCCATCAGTCCCTTCTTCTGTTCTCTCAGATCCGCTTCCTTCCCTAACAGCGACTGGTGATTCCTCGCTCTTCTCCGTTACTTACCAACTTCTGCTCTGCTGGGTCTTCCTTCAGCCTGCCCACTGACCTTTTGCTTCCCTTCAGTCTCTGCTGTCTCCACTAAATTTTGAAGCAGCATTCCCTTGCTTATAAACCACTACTTCTAAACCTTGGCCTTCCCTTTTCTCCCACTCCAGTTCATCCTTCCTACCACTCAGTGATAATTTATTTCCCTGAAATGTATCAGGAAAAAGCTTCCCTGGGCTCTTCAACACTCACAGGACAAACAATAGCTGCCATGTATTATCTGCTACATGGCAGGTTCTGCATAAATATGAGCTTACGATGATTCTTTTTAGGGGGCATGTATTCACCTCCTTGTAAGGGTAAGGAAACCCAGGCTTAGAAATATTAAGTAATTTGCTCAAGGTCACTCAACTACGTGGTAGATATGGAACCCAGATCTCAGTCTCCCATATGAAGTGTTCTACCTTTTTTCTTAACGTCCTTCTCATTTCATCCTCAGGCACAGATGCCCTGGGTAAAAACCCTGGGCCCCATCCTCATGCATCCGTCACTGTCTTCCAGAAGGCCATGTGCACTACCACCCTGGATCTTTTGTCTCACTGTCCCCCAACCTTGTATGCTACCTGTCTAGCCTCCCCATGTCTGGACACTTGCCAAACTTCTGTCCCTTCTTCAAGCCTCATGAAACTCTTACCCCTTCCTTCCAGGAAGCCTGTCTGGTTGTACCATCAAGAATATAATGGCTGTTCTTTGACGCTCTGTAGAACTTAACTGCTGTTTGCATTTCTCCCTGAAGTTGCTGGTGGCTTAAACTCAGTGTAAGCCCCTCAAGGACAGCTCCTCTGCATTTTCTTGGCCAGCACAGGGTCGCAAACACAGCAGATCCTCGCGAATGCTTATTGTTGGTAAGGCTTTCCCATTCACCTCATAACTGGCTCATTGACTCACTTGATCTCTGAATAAGCCCTGACAAGTACCAGGCATTAGGGAGGCAACCCAGAGATGAGGATGATGGCAATGATGGTGATGATGATAGTGACGGCTGTCTTAGTTCTGGCAGCTATAACAGAATACTACTGACTGGGTGGCTTATAAACAACAGAAATTTATTTCTCACAGTTCTGGAAGCTGGAAGTCAGAGATC
>CAUYRT010043050.1:0-22174 GCA_963574885.1 Lepilemur ruficaudatus | reverse complement strand
GAGTCCAGCACAGAAAAACCCATCTTCCCGCGTTACGCAGGGCGTATGTTTCAACTGTGTAAGGTGGAGGAACCGAAAGATTGAAGCGCAGGTGAATGGCCTGGAACGGACACCTACGCAGACCCAGCGTGGAGGTGGTGTCAGCTTTGAGAGGGCCCATGTTGGGAAGGTGAGAGGCGTGGGCATCGCACATCTGTGTGACTGGGGACCAAGAAGGCCCAGGGGACGGGTTTGGCCACCTGGATCCATCTCAGAGTCCACACACTTCGCTCACTCCGCCTCCTGAGGGGCTTTCATTTCCTGGACTTGCAGGTGGGACGGTTTTGGTCTCATCCACACCATCGCTGGCTTCAGAACTAGTTTGCCTATGTCGCTGCTGAGCCTGTGGTGCTGGGATAGTGGCTGAGAGGTGACATCCCATTCTCTACCCCTCGTGAGATTTAAATGTTCGGCTCTCCGCGAGGTGGAGGGAGAACGCCATCCGCGATGCACGCCGCCTGTTTGTTTTTATTGCTGCCCTAACCAGTTACGACAAACCTAAACAGGGTTAAACAACACACATTACCTTATAGTCTTGTAGGTCAGAGTCTGATATGGGTCTCACTGGGCTAAAATCAACATGTCAGCAGAGCTGTGCTTCTTTTTGGAGACTCTAGGGGAAATCTGTTTCCTGCTAACCAGGTTGCTGGCAGAATTCAGCTATGTATAGAACTGAGGGTCCTGTTTCCTTGCTGGCTGTCAGCCGAGAGCTGGTCCCACTTTTCATAGCTCCCCCCACCTCCAGGCCCTGGTCTGTGCTCCCCTGTCTCCGTCTTCAGAGCCAGCAATGGTCCTTCTCATGCTTGGAATGTCTTCTGCCCCTTCATCTACCCTCACTCTGACCCAATCGTCTGCTTCCCTCTCCCGCTGTTAAGAAACCTGTGGTTGCATTTGGCTCACCTGGAGAATCTCCCTATCTTAAATTAACCTTAAGTCTATCTGCAAAGTCCCTTTACATAAGCCATGTAGCCTAACATAGTCACAGGCTGCAGGGATTTGGGGGGACCATTGTTCTGCTGACCTCGTGGCCATTCTTTCATCCTGTCTTCCCTCTACCCTTGGTTTAGATGGATCCTGACTCTTCAATATTTAAGGTTAAGTCTTTCCCTTGACTTGGCTGTTGTAGAAATCTGTCTATGCTAAAGGTTTTATCTTCAAGGAAAAAACGATTGAGAGATTTTAAAGGGGAGAATGGCATCTAGTTGAAATGCAAGCTGTAGTCCTCATGGCTCTTCCACACAAACTACGAAAACATATCATATGTTAGAAAACTCTGCGGCTCAGGGTCTGAGCCTCTATCGTTGAGACCAGGGCATTACTTTTTGGTCTTTCTTGCTGCTTTAGAAAACTGGCATTGGAGGATGGGCCAGACCTCTGGTCTCCACCAGACCCCCATTTGCCCCAGCTGGGCCCTGGCAGACACGTCCCCACTTGGTCTCTGTTGCTTGGCAACAAGACACAGGCAAGCATTGCAGATGGCTGCCCACTTCGCTGTGCCTTCGCCCCTCTGCCTTCCTTCCTGATGGGGCAGGTGCGATCTGGGCAGGCCCACCTCAGACGCCAGAACTGTGGCTTTAAGGAAGTACAACTGGGAAATAGGCACGTGAGGAGAGGGAAAAAGTAAAAACGGATGGGTTTTTCATCACAGCTGCAGCAAGGAGTTATTGGCAAATTAATTATTTGTGAGGTCCACTTTAAGCAAGGCCTGGTCACCTAAGGGTTTTTGGTTCTCTGAGGTAGAAACCTGAAGAAGAAAACAAGTGAAATGTGTCACATTTTGGGAATTTAATGAGTATATACTGATAGTGAGGAATAAGAAAGAAAGTCAAGCAGTAGAGAAAAGTGACCTTTCAAATATTATTTATGTTTGCATAAATGACTTTCTTGTGCCTTATCATGTAATGCAAACATTGCTACACTTTTTCTGAACAGGTATATTTGGTGATAAATGGAATGAAATCCTAAGTCTCATGAGCATCCTTCCATCCATCCATCCATCCATCCATAATTCAGTCATTTATGTATTTAAAAAAAATCTCTATTAATGATGTCTTTGGGGAATGAGGCCTCCAGCTGATTCTCTTATGAGCAATAGATTCAGAAGACATTATCCTGGTCCTTAAGTCACTTAAATTTCATCAAAGAGATAAGAATCTATCAAAGGCCTTTAGGGAATTTGGGGTAAGGAAATGACCTTTGTGGGTTACTTTTTTTTTAGTCCATGCTACTCAGTGGAAGCAAATCTCCAAATGAAAATTCATTTGTCCACCCATTTGTCAAGTATCATATTGATCAAGCTTCTAGATGGATGCACATGTTGTATCGAACCAGGAACACAAGTTCCTACCCCATGTGGTAAGCTGCTGCTCATTCTTTAAATACATTTGAGTATCTTTCCTTCTCTAATTTTTGGGGATGACTGGCTTCTTCATGCTGTTGTATTCCCAAGTTCACAGTGTTTCATTTCCAGGCTAGCACTGAACACATAATAATGCAATTAGTGTAACCAGATGTGAACCAGATTTTTCACATTTTATAATCCAGGCTCTTAGTATATAGCATTTTGCACATAGTGGGGACTCATTACATGTTTCTTAAATGTACATTAGTTTCAATGAACCAAAAACTAGACAATTGAACAATTAAAGAAATCAATTGAGCAGATTTTTTTCTTTGCTTTTTGTGGTAGCTGAAAGTTTAGGTCCAAACAAGTTGTTTCATTTTTTTAAATGAGGTTTTATTTTTTTCCATTTTCATACCAAAGTATGCTCCTGTAAAAATGGATGATTTCCTCTAGTACATGGGTCGAGTCAAGTGATAGTCTTTGGACTGACGATCTATCAAAATGGTTAAAAAAAAGTTCTAATCTTCAGTATTAAGTCTGTTCTCTTGGTGGTAAAGCACTCATTATGATCTGGCCAGCCCTTCCTTTTAATAAGATACAAAGGTTATTTAAACCTCAATTTCATATGCAATATTAATGTGTTTAAAAGCCTGCAGCAACGTATGTGATCATTACTTCATAGCATCTGAGTCATTCAGGGCGGGGGACTGTGACTGTCTCTAGCCATCGCCCTTTTATCATGGTGGCCACATGCCACCTGGAGCCTGGTGTGTCACTGCCACCAAGCTGAAGGTACTTCCCGCCTGGTCTCCTCTCCCTTCTCCCTGCCTGTTGGTGCTTCCTGCGATCTCCTCCGAAATGAGCTACTTACCTTCAAATCTAGAGTGTGCCCGTGTCAGAGTCTGCCCGTGAGAAAACCTCAGCGCACAGACAGAACACTCTCCTGGGCTTCTACAGGCCCACCAGCCATGTCTTCACCTTTGTAGCTTTAGCAGAGCAGGATTTTGAAGCAGAGCGGGAGATGCTCTGCCCCCACCCATCACACTCTGAAAGCTGCCACCTAAGTCACACACCATGTGTCCTTGAGTAAGTCCCCCTGTATTCCACAGACCTAGCAGAACCCCTGTGAACATAAGCCTACAACCCCTCTGGACTGGACTGGAAGGCCAATACCCTTCCCCTTACCTGACAGTCACCTGCATGACACACCTGCGTCCTTACTGACCTGCAGCTTTCTCTACAGAGTGCCGGTGTCTGGTGTCTTATTTATCTCTCTTCCCCTGGGGTTTGCACGTAACAGGTTCAATACACAGTGGTTGTGTTGGGTTAGAGAAAATACCTAGTTTGTATAGTGAAAATGGGTAAAATGGGCACTGATTTTAACTTGGTCTAAAATAGTCTCTTGTCCAATACTCATTTCATGTTATTACTGTTGGGGTGGAAAAAAGAGAATTTTAATTATTTGGAATAGTAAGTTTCACCAGTGGGACTGAATCCCTCCGACTAAATTCAATCACAGGACAATAGAGTAATAATACAAGTGGCTATTATTATCCTTTGCTCCTAACACTTAACAGACTCTGTACAGATTTGTTGAATTGAATTAACACTAATGACTTTCATTTATATATTGATTTGCAATTTTCAAAGTATTTTCTCAGTTTAATAGAAAGAACACCAGACTACCAGCAAACTCTGATCCCTCTCTTTTAATGTACAAAATAACCAAGCTTTGAAAAGAATTCTGCTTTGGGAAACATTTTGCTTGGTTTGATTAGGAAGAAATTTTCTGAAGAGAGTTGAGTGGGGTTTTCAGAACTCACTGAAAATAAGTCAGTAACAAGGAGGAGGGTTTTTTCCCCCCTCCAACATAGAACATCTTTATTTTAACCTTTAATAAATTCCTGAGGCATCCTCTCTGGGGCAGATATCCTTGGGGCTCTCCAGTTGCCCGTACCCACACTTGTGCCAAGGGCTTTCCCCGGGCTGTGGGGAGGTAGGAAGTGCTGCGATGTTAACATCTCCTGGGACCAGCCCTCAACCAAGACTGATGGAGCCTCCCTGCGTATTCCATCCACATTCCATGCTGTCTCCCAGAGTTCCCCAGGGGGATTAAACTCCAGCTGCCCACTGTGCTCACTTCTTTGATAATGTCCTGTATGTTGGACTGTGTTCCCTTCCTCACCTCGTTCCTCCCTCCTCTACCTCTGCTTCCTGGAATCACCTCCCAGATGAACTACTTGGACTCAAACCCTCATCTGCTTCTGGGGAAACCCAAACAAAGACCTCCCCAGAGTACCCCTCTATAAAAGGGCACCAGGCTAGCTCCCTCCAGCTGAACCATTAAGTCACTTAACAAGGTGTGAAGCCGCCTGTTGATGCTCTGCTCAAACAATTTCCGAGCCTATCGCTATCCACTGATTTCATCGCTCTCCTGGGCAGCTCCACTCTATTTGCCATCCTCATTCTGTTAATGAGAGTGTAAAATTTCTAATTAAAAATAAAGAAGATAAATGTGGTTAGTAGCTCGAAAGTTGTCACCTTCAACTCTACATAGAGTGGGACAGACACCACGTCTCGTAAAAACCAGTGGTTTGGGCTCTCTGCTGACGTTTTAAGGATGAGATATTTGGATGTTCAGTTTTCTCATCTATGCCAAGGAGGGAGAAAATGTTCACAGCCATGTGTAAATATATATAATTTCTTCGTAAGGTTCCAAGTGTTGGACACACGTTGAAGACTTGCTCTGGATGGATGTTATCAAGATGTGCAGTTTTTTTTGTACAGAAATCACACTTCTGTTCAATTCTTAATTGTCATTTGGTTTAAGTTTAGCATAGGCATTGTCACTTGTTCCACAACATCCCTGGCAAGTGGCCATCCATCCTCCTCTTGAACATTTTCAGGTATGGAGAATTCATCACTTTCATTTATTGATTAACCTTCATCACTAGACAGTTCTTCCTTTGACTGAGTTAAAATGTTCCTTCTGTAGTAGCCACGCATTGGTGGGAATTTTCCTGAAACGACTGAACGAGTTGCATGACTCATCCCACAAGGAGAATTTGAAATGTTTGAAAACTTACTTCTGATGCTTAAGTATTTTTTCTTTTCCAGGATAAACCTTTCCAGTTCTTTCAGCTCTCCTTAGCAGGCTGTGGCTTGGAATACACTCATGTCACTCTCTGCCATTTCCCTCTTAGAGTGGGACACCCTTTGGAAACAACATCCCAACTGGGGATTGGAATGTTTAAATTAATGACGGTATGAGGTATAGCCCTTCAAATTGTGTTTCGAAGAACGCTTAATAATATAAAAGTGTTCATGCATATCACGTGGAAGGGGAGGATATGCAACAAGAGCCAAATCTCATCAAAATTATTTACTATACACATAGCAATGAAAGGCTAAAAATATGTCAAAATATTAAGAATGGTACTATTATGGTATTATTATAATGGTACTATTATGGTTTTGAATCTGTTTTATGCTTTTCAAATTTTTGACTGAGAGCATGCATTTATTTTTTAGTTAGAAAAAATGTTTTTGGATAAGAAAGAAAAAAGAACACAGCACTCACAGAACGCACGGAGTTCTTCAGGAATATTCTGGTGTCGCAGATCTGAGTGCAGCTGGCGCGTCTCGGTTTCCAATTTCCTATGAGGGTCTTTGGGCAGATGAATCGCTTGTCCGCTGGCCTTGTATCTGCGGCTCGGCGGAGCCCCAGAGGGTTTTTCCCCAAGTGAATAACGAGCTCTTTTGAATCTGGCGGCTGGTGCTGGGAGCGGCCTGCCAGGCCGCGCCAGGCTGGGAGGGGTAGGGGAAGGACGCCGAGGTCATCGTCTGCGGTGTCTGCGGCCTTGGCGGGGCGGGGCATTTTGCAGGAGGGAGGCCACGTGCCCGCAGCTTTCCAGCCAGATGACGGGCGCCACCCACCTTGAAGTCTCCAAGTGCCAAGATGAACAAGGCAGCTGCTCTGGAGGCTGGGTCCAGGAGTGGGAGGGGCTGGTGGGGACGGCAATGCCTCTGATCGCAGAGGGTGGAGTGGGGTGCGGGTGGGGACAGCCTTCTGAGGCCAAACCCGCCGCCCCTGCCACATCTGGGTAAGGAAAAGCATCCCCCCCGCAATACATCAGAGCCTTAGAGAAAATGCAGCGTGCAGGCTTCTTGGTCTCCTCATCAGAGACATCCACAGGGCCCTGAAGTTGTGGGCGACGCAGGGAAAGTGAGGAGGCCCCGGAACAGTCAGCCAAGGTCACCAGGAGGCAGGTGAGGACTGTGTCGTCGTCGGGGCAGCCCCTTTAAGGTAGCGAGCGACCGACCTAGCAGGCAGCTCCACGCGTGTGAGCAGCGGGGAAGGTGGCTGCGGGAGCAGGGGACAGCTGTGTCCTTAGACTCCACGCTCTACGTGCCTGGATTATCATCACTGGGAATACAGCTTTGGTTTAATTTCTGTCATTTCCCTCTGGGGCCATATTGGCCAGACTGTGCCAATGATTCATTTAACATTTTTTTCCTAATATTAAAAAATATGCTCAGCACAATTTATACCCTTGTTGGTTTACAGGACCCATGCAGAACCCTGTTTGACGTTCAGTGCATTAAACGCATGGAAAATCCTCACCTGCTTTGTGCAATATGGAAACACACACTTGCCAGGACAAGTGACCTAGATTGCTGACCCCCAAACACTTTTGCTGATTAACCATCCTTTCTCCTATTTAAGCCCTTGTTCTTCTAAATATGAGCCTCTTCAACTACTAAGATAGCATTTTTTTTATACCTAGATCTCGAGGTTACAGAAATATATTACTAGCTTAGAGCTAGTTTGGATAATTTTAAGTGAACACACCAATGCCTGAATATTGTACTCCCCTGGGTTAAAATAAAGTGATTGATTCTATTTAAAGGGCTTGTGGGTTTCATCAGGAAAGCAGTGTGTGACTTGCTGAAGCAGAAATTACAGTGTGTGGTTCTAGCCCAGCAGGGCTGACTGCGATTCTTGGTTAACATTTCTTGTTTGTCAAGGGTTACTACATGCTCAACGTCATAAGCAATAAAAAAAGATAACGTTTTTACTTCCTAAAGCTATGGTTGTAATGCTAGTTGCTGCACTTTTTGGCTTTCTGCCTTTGGTTTTGTCCAGCAAGAACCCAAATGGCTCGTTTCCACCCTCCAATTCAATATCAGCAGCTAGAGTTGATTTAAACCTTGCCAAGTCTCTCTCTTCCTCACCCCTCCATGTACCTATTTCCTTGGCCCTCTGTTCTTTCTCACTTCAAGTTTTTTCTCCTGCCACCAGGCTGCATGCCTTGTCTGTTTGCCTTTGGCCTGAGCTGCAGCTCCAACATAATGGCCAGTCCTAGCATGTGTCCATATGCAGGTTTCTGTGTGTGTGACTGCATGTGTGTCTGTGAGTGCATGTGGGTGCTCACAGTCTTGTGTGCATACGTGTGTGTGTGTTCCTCTGCATGCATGTGTACTCCTGTGTGTGTGTGCTCATGTTCCTGTGTACTTGCATGCATGTGTTTACACACGTTTCTAACAACCAGGGACACCAGGGCAATTAAGATGCACGTGTGTCCCCACAGAAGTCAGCTTGTACTTACATAGTTGGAGGCCAGGTCTGGGTGGAGATAGTCAATCCCTGTAAAAACACAACAACAACACAGGAACCAAAGGTTAATACCTGCTACTATGTCCTCAGGAAAGCTGTTCAAGAAAGCACCTTCTATATGGGGCTGACTTCAGGAGACTAGTTGTGGGGTTGAGCACCCCATCTCTGAGCCCCCACCCAGCCTTGCATTTCCCTTCCCGTGGGAAGGTGTGAAGGGTGCTGCACCGCCCGAGTGCAGAGACAGCTGCCCCTAGACACACTTCAGAAGAGTGAAGCCAATTAGACTTTGGGGCCCAAGGATAACACTTTTGACATAAATGTCAGCACTAAGGGGCTTAGTGACTGCAAGATGGATGGCTCATCAGAGCAGCGATCTAAAAAAGATTTGTAGAGATCCTGACATTTTTAAAGCATCAACTGGCATTTCTTCTGAAATGAAATTGGCTCCGGGGAGGAAAAGTGATTATTATTTAACAGGGTGTGGACAGCCGTGCATTAGGAGAACGTACCCTGGCATGGAAATAATAAGAGAACACGGCTCAGCGAGAAAAGCCATTAGGCAAAGGGCAAATGGTTTCCAGCAAGGTGTTCTTGGGAGTGGATGCTTGTCTCTTCAGAACGTGGCTTTCCAGAAAGGCCAAGGCCTTGACTCTCTCAGCAGGAGTCCTGTGCTTCCTCCCCAATGTGGCTCTGTCTTGTTGTCTAGTAGCCGTTCCAAGGGTAGAATTATGGTCTATGAACACTACTGAGTTCCTTCCATCAGACACTTGGACCTTAGAAAGTACTGTGGAACTTCAAGGGCAGTTGAAAAGCTCTCATCTGGGTCTGCAGAACCATATAATCTTTGCAGCAGTTAGATCTGAGCACTCAAACCTCCAAGAAACAGGGCAGGTTCCTGACACCACCTAGCATAACGGTTAGGAGCAGAGGTTTTTGGAATCAAAGACTGAAGTTTGAGTCCTAACCACCGCAATAACTGGCTACAGAACTTCGGGCAAGTTGCTTGGCCTCTGGGATTAAAGAAACTGATTAAGGCATGTGATGTGCTGAGCCCAGCGGCTGGGGCGTTTAATGACTATATGGGGATGCAATACTGAAAAGCTTGAAGTATCATCAAGTCTATCCTATAGCTGGCATCTTCACTGCATGCTTCCTGAGGCTGTGCCACTCTTACAACTTGCCTTGGAAAAAAATAACTTCTATTAGGATGCATATTACTAAAAATAAATTTTCCTTTGTCTTTTTCTGGTTATACAAATAATATCTGGACTGGGAGTCGCTAACCTACAGTACATATGTTGGATTTCACTGTCAGTGTTTTGACAGGTGAAACAATTGTTGTCATTAAGGCTGCCTTCTATAGCCTGAGAGAGTATAGTCAGTCACTTTCCACCCACAATCATTGTGCCTTCTCCTTCCACTCCCCTCCCAAGATCTACAAGAGGAAAGGGGTCAGAAGGTGTAAAGACTGATGTATTTAGAGATTGTTGACCCTTGTTCTGTACCCTAATTCAAAGATGGTCACTTAAGGTTGTGGGGTGGCGTTGGGGTTGAGCATGGGCTTTGAGATGAGCCCAGCCAGTCCCATCCCAGACTCAGACACTGTACTATTTGTGTGGCTTTGGCCAAGTGATGTCATCTCTCTGAGTCTTGGTTTTTGCGTATTTGAAATGGGACTATAACCTTGCAAAGCAGTTTTCAAGATTAGGGACAATTCATTGACAGTCTTTAGCATATAGTAAACACTTGATGTATTATATTCCTTATCATTATTATACCATCACACACAGAGTAATGTGGATAACGCAGAAAAACAGAAAAATTAAAAAAAATCTACTTGGTTTTATAATACACTGTTGCATTGAAATTAAATTGTATGTATTTCTTCAAATTGGCTAAATTTTGTGAACTCATTGTCAAACACAAGTTTTTGTAACATATAGAAAAGTTTTTTAAAAAATCACACACCCTGTATATATATTTTTTCTAACAGGAAATCAATTTTTAAAACATGACTCCATGTTCTGATAGTGGAAGTTGCTTATGGGAAAAATGTTCTGAGAAATAGTAGTTTATTCTCTGTGCAGGAAAAATATTGGAGCAAGGAGATAATTTGAGACCAGAAGGAAATTAGAATTAAAACAAGACAAACTTAGTCTAATCAAAATAAAAGATCTTTAATTAGGTTAAGGGGAAGGCTAAGTGTTAAGTTAGAACAAACACAGAGTTTGGTCTGAGAAAGAAAAGATTATTGATAGAACTGTGACGGATGCCAGATGTGATTCAGAAAAAGTGTTAATAACAATGAACTAAATAATGGAAGTAGTAAACTTGTATGTAGTATTTTAACATTTTTGTCTATTTGATTATCATTGGAGGCGAAAGGTATAACTGAACACATCTTCTTTTTTTTTTTTAATTGAGTTCTTTTATTTTTTAATTTTTATTTTTTTGCCTTTAGGAGTTTTGGAATAAACACATCTTCTTAATCAGTTTATTTTTAATTCTCACATTTCATGCTTTTGTTTGTTTTTCAGCAAAGAATGCCGGGCATGGTGCAGGTCCTATAAAAACACAGATGGTTTAGACACAGAACCAGAGCTGTATGACTATGTACAGCTCACAGCCTATGGGGGGCACACACTGATCACCAGCCAATTATAATGAATGCGGCACACAAATGACAAATACTTAATTTTATCTTTGTTCATAAATCATTAGTATCCTGTTATCAGTTTGAATCTTGTCAGAAAGTCTAATCCATAATAGTTCAAATTCTCAGGAAGGTCTGACAGTTCTGGAGGCCTCAGGGAACTAGCAAGGACTTCCACGTGCATATTCCAAGTTAGACGTGAATGACTCAGTTGAGATGTATAATGTCTTAGGACCACGGTCCCAAGCTCAGGTCCTTCCACTGCCCCTCAAGAGCCAGCATCTTGCACCCTCCTCTCCCCACCTTCCACCAAACGATATGTTGATGAGGAATAGCCCTCAATGAAAATACTGTATTTTCCAAAGATGGCTGCACAGTTATCTTCCATGCCATATGGTCTTCTACGATGTGACAGTGTCATGTCTCTCATTGACAGGTGGGTCCATTGTCTCCTCTTCAATCTGGGTGGGCTTGTAATTGCTTCCATCAATAGGATGTAGCAGAAAGCCATCGCATGGCTCCCAAGGTGAGATCAGCAAAGGCCAGGTATCTTCCATCTATTCCCTTGGGTGCTCACTCTGGAGGAAGCCAGATGCCATGTAAGAAGCTCATATGTAATGGAGTGAATTCCTACAATTTTGTGTCACCTTGACATTTATTTTGAATAGGTTTAACTTTCTCATAGCAGAAACAGGGTTCAGTCACCCTTGACACAGTTTACAGTTCTCCTTCTCCTTTCAGTTCCTCGATGTGATCAGTCCAGATAGCTGCCTTGTGCAACCACCTCCTGATAACCACCTCCTTCTGGGATAGCTAGATACAGCTAGATACAGCCTACTTGACTCAACCCCACACCCGACATGGACTGAACGGATATGCCGCAGTAACCACCTCTCAGTCACAGTGTGACCACAGGGAAATTGTACCTACTTGCTCTAAACCCACCAGTTAGACCTCCCTGTGGGAAATCCACCTAGATAATGCTCTGCACTCCAATAAAGGCTTTAGCCTCTCTTTAGTGTCTCACACTTTCTCTTATTTCCCACCCACTGGTTGAATGTACATGTCCCACACGGCTTCTACCTTCTTGTTGGCTCTGTGAGACATGGCACCCTCTTGTCTCTGGGATCTGCAGATAATAAACTGCTTCCTATTTCATGTGTTTTGTTGAGTTGGCACCCCTGTGTCTCACCTGACCAACACACCTGAACCTAACTTCTTTCTTGGTCAGGGATCTCCTAGAGAGTGGCTATTTTGGTAGGAATAAACTGGACACCGGTCAGCTAAAAGCCACAGGGCATATGCCAGTAAAACAAGTTTCCTGTGAGAGAAACACTTGGTCACAGATTGGACACTTAGGCATTAGGCTGTCTGCTAGGGTAAAGAAGTATCATGTGAAAGGCACTGCTATGGTTTGAATGTTTATGACTCTCTAAAATTCATGTTGAAACTTAATCCCAATGCAATAGCATTAACAGTTTGGCCTTTAAGAGGCAATTAGGTCATAAGGATTCTGCCCTAATGGTTGGAATTAGTGCTCTTATAAAAAAGGTTGAAGGGAGTGTCCTAGTCCTTTTTGCCCTTCCATCCCTTCTGCTGTGTGAGGATATAGCAAGGAGACACCGTCTAGGAAGAATGGGGCTTTCACTAGACACTGACTCTGTTGGCACCTTGGTCTTGGACTTCCCAGCCTCTAGAACTGTAAGAAATAAATTTCTGTTTTTTATAAATTACTGAGTCTAAGGTATTTTGTTATAGCAGCAGGAATGAACTAAGACAGAAGTTGGTACCAAGAAGTGGGGTGTCGCTATAACAAATACTTAAAAATTGGGAGCAGCTTTGGAACTTGGTGATGGGTAAAGGCTGGAAAAGTTTTACAGTGAATGCTAGAAAAAGCCTATATTGCCATGAACAGAGCATTAAGGGTGATTCTGCTGAGGGCGCAGAATAAGAGGAAAGGTGGAGAGACAGTCTAAATCTTCTTAGAGATTTCCTAAGTGTTTGTGAACAAAATGTTGGTGGAAAAATGGACAAAAAAGGCAATTCAGATGAGGTCTCAGACAGTAATGAGAAACAAAGTATTGGAAACTGGAGGTAAGGCCATCCTTATTACAAAGTGGTGAGGAAATTGGCTAAATCCTATTTGTGTCCTAGTGCTTTGTAGAAGGCAGAACTGAAGAGTGATGAACCAGGACATTTGGCAGGGAAATCCCTAAGTACAAGCATTGAGGGTACCACATGGTTTCTCTTGACTGCTTATGTTAATATGTGAGAGGAGAGAAATGAATTAAAGAAGGAATTTATAATTAAAAGGGAAGCAAAACTTAAAGAATTAGAAAATTCTCAGCCTGGCCAGTTTGCAATAAATAAGAAAGCATGTTTGGAAGGAAACACCAAGGGTATGGCCAAGCAAACATTTGATAAGGAGATTAGTATGGATACAGAGAAGCCATACATTATTCATCAAGACAATGGCAGAATAACCTTGAAGGTGTTTCTGAGATTTTCATGGCTGTTCCACCATCACTGGCCCAGAATGCCAGAGTCTTGAGGGTAGAACGGTTTCAAAGAAGGGGCCCAGGGCACCTGTGGGACCTCAGGGTTGGCTGTCCAAGGCCACTTCGAGTCTCTGCTCCATACATTCAGATGCAGTTCTGCTTGGATGCCCAGTTGTGGCTCAGGCAGGCTCCAGGTTGGCTTGTGCTACCCCCTGGAAGGTGCAGGCTGTAAACTTAGGTGGCATTCGTGGTGCTAACTGTATAGGTATGTAGAGTTAAAGAGCTGTGGAGATATGGCCACTTTCACCTAGATTTCAAAAGATGCCTCAGAGAGACTTGGGGCCCAGGAAGAGAACTGCCACAGGGGTGGGGCCACTGCAAAGCCCCCAGGGCAATGCCCAGTGGAGCTGTGGGGTGGTGCCGCCCCTGAGAACCCGGAACTACAGAGCTGTCAACATGTGATTCCAGCCTGGAAAAACTGCAGGCGTGAGACTCTGACCATGAGAGAATGCTGCATGGGCTCTGCCCCAAGAAGCCATGGGGCAGGGTCATCTGGAGTCTTGGGGTCCCAATCCACACCCCAGTTTGTCCAGAAGGTGAGACATAAAGTCAAGAAATATTATTCTCCAGCCTCAAGAATTATTGTTTGCCTTTTTGGATTTTGAACTTACATGGGACCTGATACCCCTTTCTTCTTTCCTGCTTCTCCCTTTTGGAATGGGAATGTCTGTCCTATGCCTGTCCCACCATTGTATTTTGGAAGCACATAGTTTGTTTGATTTCACAGGTTCATAGCTGGAGAGGAACTTGCCTCAGGGAGAATTATACCTTGAATTTCACCCATATTGATTTAGATATTTAGATGAGACTCTGTGATTTAGACTTTTATGTTGGTGCTGGAACAAATTAAGACTTTTGAAAAAAAAAAAGACTTTTGGGGCTAGTGGGATGGAATGCATATATTTGTATGTGAGAAGAAGATAAATTTTGGAGCATCATGGGTGGAATGCTATGATTTGAGTGTGTGTGTCCCTCCAAAGTATATGTTGAAACTTAATTCCCAATGCAATAGTATTAAAAGGTGGGGACTTTAGGAGGTAATTAGGTCATCAGGGCTTTGCCCTCATGAATGAGACTAGTGTTCTTATAAAGGGACTTGTAAGAGTGAGTTTTCCCCTTTTTCACCCCTTCTGCAATGTGAGGGCACAACATTTGTCCCCTCTGGAGGATGCAGCAACAAGTTGCTGTCTTGGAAGTACAGATGAGCCCTTACCAGACACCAACTCTGCCAGTGGCTTAATCCTGGACTTCTCAGCCTCCAGAACTGTGAGAAATAAATTCCTATTATTTATAAATTACTTTGCCTAAGGTATTTTGTCATAGCATCAAGAGTGTACTGAAAAAAGTACATTGTCAACATTCTCAACCAAATCCCCTCTGGATCCATGTCAGGGCAGGCCAGAATTTATAGTCACTCTTGTAAGAGACACCTCAAGACCAAATTAGAGAAAAATACAACATGTAGTAAGCACTCTATTTGACAGTAGCAATAGCCAGTATCAACCACCAGCCCTGTGAGCTGTCTTGGATGTCCAGCCCAGTGTAGCCTTCAGATGACTGCAGCCCAGCTAACATCTGACCGCAACTGCATGAAGAATACTCAGCCAGCTCTTCCCAAATTCCTATGCCACCAAATCATGAACAAAAGTAAATACTTTAAGCTTCTGAGTGTTGGGATCATTTGTTACACACCTGTAGTAATTGGAGCAGCCTCCCAGCTGCTCCTATTGACCTTCCTATTGATTTTCTATGTGATGCAAAGTGCTAAATCTCTTGGAAGGGCAGGGGTGACTGTGCGGTCCTTAAGCCTGAACCTTCTCTCACGTGGATGAGACTTCATTCACAAAGTCTCACCAGGAAGGTAGGACCATAGGGTAGGTTTCAAGCACTGAGGATGGTGGTTAGAATTAATTGTGAGACTTTGGGTAATTTCTTACCTCTTTAGACATCAGTTTCTTTATCTGCAAAATGAGAATAATAATAATACCAACCTTAGGAAACTACCGTGGCTATATTTCCAAAATTCTAAGCAGTTTGTAGCACATAATGACCACTCAGTAAATGTTAGTTGTTTTTATTGTTAGTTGTTTTATTGTTATTTTAGCTTGAGGCTCTCTCTGTCCCAGCCTCACTGGCCTTCAGTCTTACTTTCTTGGCTCCATTTGATGTTGGTTAAGGGCCTTGTCCCATGTCTTCTCTAACCATCTTTGACCTTGAGAGCCATCCCTGAATTATGCCTGGTTTGGGTGACTCTTGTCTATTCCTGTGTCTTGTTATGGTCACATTCCATTTCCCAAGTCAAGTTCCCAACTCAAGTTCCCAACACTAAACAATTCCTTTACAATAAAAGGGATGAAGCTGTCATCAGTAAGTGGGGTCCTTGCTGATATCTGCAATGTTCCAGCAGACTCTTAAGAAATGCTTTCTGCTCCTTCGGCAACAGCTAGCCAAGAACACACTCTACTAGTGATGTGTGGTGTGTAGAAATGACATTGTGTCATACCTAAGTGAAGGCAGCAGGCATTTACTGAATATCTGTAGTCACCGGATCTATCAGAGAAGTGATGGCTGAATTTTGAGTTGGGCAACAAGAGAGGGGTGGATGGCTATTAAAATCAGGCTGTCTACAAATTGGACCTTCCAGATGCCATACAAGCTAAAATACAGAGAGCCAATGTTTATAAGGTATTATATTATTTTTGCCCTTAGGTATTGGGGTCAGCATCTGTACCTGTCTTTGAACTTATTCTGTAATATCTTGCGGAAACAATATCTGGGAAATGATACCATACCATTCATGCATGCAAGTGGTTAGGAGAGAAAATGTAGCACTGGCCTTGCTGGTCTTCCCAGCTCTAGCTGTTGGGGTAGAGATGCCCAATTACATGGCGAGAGGCTGCAGAGCACCTGGTATTGTCCTTGTTGCATAGGAGGCTGCTCTTGTCCCAGATGTACTCAGTTTGCTGTTCAACAGTAGATTTGGAGAATGGCTTGGCAGTCATCCTCTTCTTTAGTTACCACACTGAATAGCATGTGGTGAATTAAAAATGGCCACAAATTTGTTGTCTTTCTCCACATCAGGAGGCAGAGTCTATTTCCCTTCACCTGGCATTTGGGCTGGCCTTGTGACCATTTATCCAACAGAAGTGGCAGAGTGGCACCTGCCCACTCCAGGTCCAGCCTTCAGGAAGACTGGCAGCTTCTTCTGCTTCTCTCTTGGAATGCCTGCTCTTGGGAGTCCTCAGCCACCTGTAAGAAATCCAGCTGCCTTGCTGGGGAAACTGCATAAAGAGCAGAGGCCCCAGGTCTACATGGAGAGGGAGGGAGACTGAGCCATTTAAGCTCACCAGTTGAGCCTCCAGTTGACTCTAGTCCCAGCTGCCTTCTGACTCTTGCTGCATGATAGACCCCAGTGGGACCCCCAGAAGAACTTTCCAGCAGAGCCCCATCAACCCACAGAACAGCGTGAGATAATACCATGGTTGTTCTTGTAAGACCACTCAATTTTGGAGTGATTTGTTCTGCAGTAGTAAGTGGCCAAGACAATGAAGAAGCCAGGAATTGTAATTAGGGGGAAGAGTTTACTTTTTTGGGAGCCTAAAGGCCATTAATCAGCTGAAGAAATAAGGTCAAACAAGAAATTCTGCCGTGATTTTCTAAAGGTCTTGGCCTTTCCATGTGGAACAGACTCAGGAGTCATCTCTCCTTTGTTGTCTTTGGAAGGGATGACTTAAGAGTCAGTCGGGGCGCTACAGTTGAAGAAGTCTGAAACAGGTATCTACTGTACTGTTGGAGGCTTTATAAGAGCAACGTGCATGTGTTGTCACTATAGTGCCTTTCTTAAGGTGGCTTCTCTGACCCCTAGCAGGGCATACCCCATAGATATGCTGTTAGAAATGGTCATCACACTACATCCCAGGTAGGTTTCCCTCAAACTGTGATGCATCTTTTTCCTGGATGAGCTGTCCTCAACCCCTTTGGAAAGGTTTCTAAGCACTAGAAAAGAAGAAACATACATAAACTCCAGACATCCAAGCACACACACTGGCAGCGCTCCTTTCTTCCTGTGAAAGCCCTCGCCACTGGAGAAAGCTTTTACATCCACTTCAAAACATCTCCCACATCAGAAAACACAGAGGCATTGTTTTCAAGTTGATTCTTAATGAGCCCCACAAAGACAGCACAGGTATTAAACAGGCTGGCTCCCTTTGTTTCCCCAACTCGTTCTGCTTCAAAGGCTTGCTTTAGAGAACAGTGTTCTTTGGGGATCTTCAGAAGGGAAAGGCTCCATTGTTTCATCTCTGTATAGCCTTTGTGTGTCATTGGACCAGTAATACACAGTGGCGCTCTTTGCTGGGGAACCCAGATGGGAAAAAAAAAGGGCAACAACTTGTCCACAGGGAGACAACTGCAAGGCAGTGATTCTCCAGGATCTTGGTTGAGCCAAGGATGTGTGTAGCTGGAAAAACACCAATTCATCAAGCCTGTTGGTTTTCATATCACAGATGTAGCTCTGCTAAATCTTTGTCTGGCAGGTATACAGGAAATAATAACATGTAGGGGTTGTCTGTAATAAAAAGTTATCGAGGGTTGCTTTACAAGGGTTCATTCTGAAAGTAGCGATACAGTCAAAATTCCCCAAATCCCAATCCTGTTACTAAAAGGCCGTGTTATGAATCTAGAGTCATACTGTCTAATAGAACTTTCTGTGATGATGGAAATTGAATTGGATTGAATTTCAGTAGCTGCTAGCCCCATGTGGCTATCAAAAGGAAGCTGGTGTGATGGAGAAATTGAATTTTAAATTGTATTTAGTGTTCATTAGTTAAAATTTAAATGTAAATAGCCACATATGGCTAGTGGCTGCTACATTGGACAGTGTGAGTCTATACAAATGAGTGGTAAATATAAATAGATGTCGAAGACATTTTAAGGTAAGGTGTAAGCTGTGGCCAAATAAGTCATTGCACTTGAGTGACAAGCAGCTTTCATTTGTTCATTTGTTTAATTTTTTATTTATTAATTCAACAAATATTTGTTAAAGGCAACCTCAAATTTGAGGACCACTGATATGGAGAAGGGTGAAGATTTGGTCACATGCCTATAGTCAACAGAACTAGTATCTGCCTATTCTGTTTCTGATTAGCGTCTCCAACACAACAAATGTTTTATATTCCAAAGGCATGCCAGGACATACTTCCTTCCAAACAATGTAAAGGCTTCGGAAGACTCACCATCATCCATAATTCCAATGGTAACACCTTTCCCTGTGTAGCCCAGCTCCCACGCTTCAGCCACATTCAAATCAAGGCCAGGAGTGCCATCAGCTTGCCCGGTGTTGATCTGGTATGGGAATTGCAAAGCAGAGAACATTAATAGTTTGGTGTTGTAAAGCACCCATGTAATGTTTTCTTGAGAGCTCTCCAGTCACCTAATATTCCAGGGCCAGCTCAAACACCACACTTTCCATGAAACAGTACTTCTGTGTGTCCTCCCACCCCAAACCACCTCTTATAGCCTTTCCTCTCCATTTTTTGATAGAAACAATTGATGTGTTATGTAAACATGCAACCCCCATCTCTTATAACTAGATTGCTATCTTTAAACTCTTTCTATAAAAAACCTTAGAGCTGCCATTGCAAGAAACCCTCCTTGATTTAGAATTAAATGCTCACTTGTGTAACTCTTTATTTATACCTCACGTTTTGAATTCAGCACATGTTGTCTTGGATTATTCTTATTGGAATATAATTTTTTCACTAAATAACATCCTTTGCAGGAGGGAGCATGTCCTAGTTACCTTTGCAATTTCACTACCACCACACGAAGTTTTACTCAAAAAAATCTGTTGAACTAAATTAAAGATCATTGGTTCACTTTTAGTGCATGTTCTAATGCAGAAAAATAAATCTTACTCCCCCCACCCCCAAAAAACCCCCAAAAGAAAGAAAGGAACATGAAGAAATGTTCCAAATTAATATGTTTGTTCACTCTTCTCTTTTCATGCATCTTTGTCCTGGGCAGATTTTCTCAAAGATGGATTGTAAAAAAATAGTAAAGTCAGAGCTTGTACTGGCAAAAGTCCATCATGATCAGTGGCTATTTTGTTACTGCTAAAACATTGTGTGAATGTCATTAGGGCTCTTTACAAAAATTACTGCCCTCCTCCTTCTAGGCACATGTTGAGACTACACCTCTCCACCCCTTCTGAGGTTAGCATGGGCACAGGACTGGTTTTGGTCAATGGCATGTGATCTCCCGGGCCATTTGTCACATCCAAGCAGAGGCTTTAAGAGCCTGTGTACAATTTGCTTCATTTCCTAGCTGAGGGGCTTTTAAAAGCACTGTCGGGATGGAGCTCCAACGGAGCTTGGCCAGCCTGAGTCCCTGAAGGGGTTACAAAGCACTGGTCATGTAGCAAGAGTGAGAAACAGGCTTTGATTTTATAAGCCACTGTGATATGGGGGCTGTTTGTTACTGCAACAAACCTAGCCCATCCTGACTAACACACACAAGCTCATTCATTTACACAGATCAGATTTTCAGACTTCCATGCCCCAAAGTATAAGGCATAGTTAAGCTCTGCAGCCCCAGGAGGGAAATTGTGACACATTCCTTTAATGTAGCCATCCACAGGGCTGTAATTTAGTTCCCTCTCTTGCTCATCACCTTTTAATCTTGAAGAAAATAAAGCTTCATTCACAGTTATACATTAGTCATGCTTTCTCTCAATATGCCCTGTAATTTGGGGGTTTGGAGTCACTGTTCCCCTTTTGAACACAGCTTAACCAATACAATGGATCATGTGGACTGCTGGTGAGCCAGGAAATACTTCACCAGGAAGACTGGGTCTCGGTGCCTGAAAACCTGCATCAGTCAAGCCCCATAATATTGATTTCCTGCTATTGTTTTAGGAAGTACTAATAGATGCTACTTTTGCTACTTTAGTCTCTAAGCTCTCTTGCTTGCCCCTTGTGAAGTCACCATATTCTGTCCCTTACACCTGTAACTTCATTACATCCTCCTGTAACTCTGCCTGTGGAGAGCCCTGGATTGCTCCTCGCAGAACTTTGACTGACTTTTACATATTTTCGCAAGTTTTCACTCCTACACTGGTGTGCTTTTTCAGAGCCTAGGGGAATTGGATCAGTTGTTGGTAGTAGCTTTGATTGATCCTAGGAGAACGTGGATATTTAGTAGACATTCAGAAAAAAGCAGATTAGGGAACCACATGCACAGGTGGTGACAGAAAATCAATACATATTGAAGGGGACAGGGAGGTTCATTGAGCAGGATGCTGGCTAATCTCCCACTGCATAATGAGGAAATAGACATATATCTTTTATCCGGAGTCTCACGGTGAGAAATGTTAGAAAGAACACAGAGACACTCACCAGATACCATTGCTTTGTGAAAAGAGGATCATTCATGTTGATGTCAATCTCATTGATGTCTCTGTACCCTCGCTTTTTTCGGTCAAATCCTTCTTGTTGCAAGGCCATCTTTACCTGGAATGACAATACTGGTATATTACTCAAATCTCAACCTGAACACTTGTCTTCTAGAATTTGTTTCCACGAATCCAAATTTCATTTGTATGTCATGTGCTTTTTTTTTTTTCCCTCAGCAAAAGCAAGTTCATCTCATATATGGCTCAAAGAGAATTTCTTTAAAATAAGAATTATATGGAGAAAAGTATTCTCAAGGAAAGAAGATAATGTAGTCAGAGTCATTAAGTGAAATAAAACAATGAAACATTTCTGTTAAGGAAAGAAGATTAATGTGGATTCTGGGAGGGAGAGAGTGAAATGGCATAGATGATGGTGATTATTATTATTTTTAAAGCATTCGAACTTGGGGTATGGCATAGATTATTTTCTTGGAGGGCTTCTCAGCCTTTAATTTGTTGACAGTACTGTGCTATCACATTTGGGAATCGGCTAAAAAAAAAAAAAACCTCCCAAAAAACAACAAACAATAAAAGCTACCTGGAGAACTAGCCATTCTCATAGCAAAGCCCTAGAAGGTAAATGAGGAACCTTTGAAAAGGAACTGATGGCTGCTGCTGCTGTCCTTGCATGGGAGACATTTCATTTTTGGACAGTCAGACAGAACCCCAAGCTCTTGGATGAAAATGAAACTTACGAGCTGAGATAGTTTAAGAGGCTCCTGGCAACAGCTGGGCTTTGCCCAATCAGGAAAGTTTCTTTCACTTGGACAATAACTAATTTACCATTCAATAGCTGTGGCTGGTCCCTGAACATCTAAAAACTCAAGGACGATGCACATGTATAAAGAGGTGTGTGCTGGATATTGATTATTATTTTTATTATATTTCATGGCCCAGTGTTCATTTTTCCTCTTCCCAAATCTCTGCAGTGTACTTGGGGGAATAACCTCAAGTCGATTGGGTTCTGTGTTTGTGGGAACGATATTCTAGGTGCCTGACAGCTGCAGGCACTAAGTCTCTGCCTCAGGGATGCCTCCCAGGGTATCTCTCTCTCAGGACTTGAATCTTGGGAAAGTGATGCAAAGGCAAAGAACTCTGGGAGCCTATTTATCCCAGAAGTTCACTCTCTAGTAAACCGTATTTGCTTTATTTAGTTCCTGCAGCCCAGCCCTGAAGCTCCCTCAAGACTGATCATTCAGCCTCCCACAGATTGTGAGCTCCTGATGTCTTTCCCACAACTACGCTTTTGCTGGGGTGATGTGGAATCAATTTCTGTTGCTTGCAATCAACAACTCTAATGGATACAGGATGAGAAAAGGACAGCAGAGCCCAAGTCAAGAGTGACAGCAGGAAGGGAAGAAAGAAGAGACCACAGATACGAAAACCCTTTCCCCTCCTTGCTGCCTGGGACTGTGGAGGAATCGGGGGGAGGCTAGTTCCACCCTTCTTTGCTTTGCACACTGATGCAGGAGGGGCTCTTTTTCCAGGGAAATTCAAACTCTACCAGAAAATG
>CAUYRT010043047.1:0-46029 GCA_963574885.1 Lepilemur ruficaudatus | reverse complement strand
TGCCTCATGGTGTCAAGATGGCTGCTACAGTCTAAACTCCATTCTCTCACCCAACCAGGGGCCAGGCAGTGAAAAGTAGGGGAAAAAGATTTTTACGTTAGTCAACCTCTGTGGAAAAGAATTTGGAGATACCTCAAAGAGTAACAAGTAGAACATTTCATGTTTAATGTAATTGATCTGCAGCAGTCATCAGAGTTCTGGTGCTGGGCTGGTGTTAAACTGGCTGCTTCAAAGCTCTTGGAAACATTTTAAAATGCAGATTTCTGGGTCCTGGTGTCAAAGTTTTTTTATTCAATGGTTCTGGTGTGGGTCCTAGAAATTGTGTCTTTAAAAAAGCATGTAGGAGATTCAGATATTTTCAAAGCTTACTTTGAAAACTATTTTTTAGGAGAAAGACTCTCTACCTGTGACATTAGTTTTCATCTGAGGTCTCCCACTAAGGAGGTATTAATATTTTAATCCCTTATGTGACTTTCAGCTATTCAATGGTCAAAGTTGTGGTGTCAATTCATTACCTGCTAGGAACAAAGTAAGTGCTAAAACATGTTTGTGGCCTACTGAAAAATCAATTTTTCTCCTTATTTGCAGTTGCACTGCATGTTTAATTATGTTTTTATGATAATGGCAGTCCATGGCCCTTATTTCTTTTAATAGCTACAGAAAGTGAATTGCAGTTCTTTGTGTCCCTAATTGGATCATGGACAGAAGAATTAGCTGCTTGCTGACTTAATTTCCCAGTGACCTCTTCAACTGTCTTCAGAACTGCTTCTGGCACCATGATCCCTAGTGTTTGCAGGTGCAAATTGTTGGTGTGTGGAAAAGAAAGCCACTTTCAAAATTTAGCTTCCATATAGTCATTTTATGGAAACCAGCCAGAGCTCTGGAGACAAAATTTTATCATTTCTTCTTGGATCTCTTCTGAATCGTCACGGTAAAGCTGTTTTTCTTCCCAAAGTATTAGCCTAGCTTCATTTAGATGCTGGCATCTAAACTTGGGTTTCTGACATTCCCAAAAGAGAATACTGATTTACACATTTACCTGAGTAATTGTAATTCCTAGTGGTGTTTGGTATCACAGTTCATCTAGAAAAGGCTTGCTATTCCCTTAAATACTATGAATCACTTCTCACTATTTTTCTCATCAACAGTAATTTTATATTAGAACAACTTTTATAAGTAATCTGCCTATGGTGTTTATTTTTCTTTTCCAGAAAATCTTATGGAGGAAAGGTGATTATATTCTATATCCTCACCATGAACCTAATTTTATTTCTGCCCAGTCTGATGAAATGTAATATCCAGTTACTTTGAAGTCAACACACCTGGCAATGTCTGTCTAGGAATGTTCTAGGAATAACAGTTGATGTAACCACTCATTTCAGGCTCATTTATATTAATGTTAATATACCAGGAGGCCTGTCTGTTTGAGGAAAGGTAATGATTTCTCCTAGTTCATGTTGCATTTGCAATTTATACTTACGGTGCATCTCTTTGAATCATCTAGACAAGTTTCTAATAACTGTCATTGACTTTTTGGCTCAAGTGTCCCAAACTCTTCCTCCTCAAATTTATCTAATACATAGTGCCTACATCAGGAAGTTTTGAATTTACCAAGATATTGTATTATATTTCATATACATATTTGTAAACTTTAACAATCCCAAGTGATAGAATTATAGGGCCTTCTGACTGTGAGGTACCCAAACAAATGTTAATTCTATCTCTTTTGTGATAGCAATAAAAAAATTAACACCCAGACAAGTCAACCTGTCTCAGGTCACAGTACTGAGAGTGCAGATCCAGGTCTCTGTTACATCCTGGTCCAGTCTTATTTGGCTAATTAATCAAAACCTTATTTGGTTAATTAAAATCTAACCAACATTTATTCAGGATAGGCTTTGTACCACTAGGAACTGTTCTAAAGCCTAGTGATTATGCTTCTTGTCTTCCTCCAGTGTAGTGGAAGATTCATTGCAGATTTTATGAAACTGGAGTTGTGGTCTCTGGAATTCTAACTTACAGAAGTATGGATCTGCTCTGGGTTAAGCCCTGGGAATTCTGAAATTTATAGAAATGTATTTTCAATACTTAAGAAGTTTCATGTGGTGAAAGAGATAGAAATATAAAGACCTATATCTAATGCATAACTATTATTCAGCATGGTCGCTGGCATTTATAAAGTGGTTTTGGGAATACAGTTCATGAGAAAAAATTAATTTGACCTTCCCTGGGTGGAGGATACAGAACACTAAAGATGTGAGCTTGATCCTTGAGGGTGGGCAGGGATTGACATATCTGCCAGGTGGACCACGTAGGCACTGAGGGGAACATAGAATGCTTCAGATACAGATACCCTCAAATAAAGCATTTGAGGCTGGGAGCTTAAGGTCTTCCTTGAAGACAGATTGTGTCTGAGGCTGCCTTGTTTTCTCCATAGTACTTAGCACAATGTTAAAAACAAGCTAAGCACTCAGTAATGCTTATTAGATGAAGGAAATGCCATTTCCTACTAAGTGTCCAGATTTAAAGAGGCAAGGAAGACATGTTTTCTAAAAGGGCCTTTAAATAAAGATGAAGATCTACAATTAGAAGGGTAAAGGAGCATTTATTAGTAAATGAATAAACCCACTGATTATAGGGAAGCAATTATTAACCCAAGATGCCAAGCCAAGAAAGCAAAAGGTTGTGCCAAATTAACAAATTTACTACCTAATAAAGCGAAAGGAAGGTTAACTAAGTGCATTCAATAAAAGCTAGTAAACTACTGCATAATTAGACTCAACAGTCAACAAAAGCCAGTAGGCACTTTACCAAAGCTAATGGAGAAACTCTTTGTAAACTAAGACTTACAGGGCTCAAGTATTTTTATGCACCATGTCAATGGTGAGGGTGGGCAATAGGTGCTGGCTTGAATACCCAGAAGTGGGTAAAAAGGAGGAAAGAATAATGCAGTGAGAGAAGAGGGAGAAAAAGGAATAATAATAGTAATAAAGAAATAACAGAAGGAACTGTTAAAGAATGTGCCAGGAACCAGGAGCCCAGGTAATAGTAATGTAAAGCAGTAGGAATTTCCTAGAGTTTACTATTGCTTCCTTGAGGAAGATGATGCTGCTTTTCAAGTTAAAGAATACAGCCCAGTGGATGGTCTTATTTGAATGCCTCCAGAGAATCAGTGTATGAAATTTCATAATTGACAGGAACTGACTTCTGCATACACATAGTGGTTTTATCCTAAAACTTTTGGGAATGATAATTTGTATAAACGTAGTATTAAACAGACATAATTTTCATGGTAGCAAACAAAAGATTTGGGCATAGGAAAGGTAACCTAATATTAATCTGCAGTCCCTAGTAGTTGGTTACTAAGCAATCGGTGCTGAGCTTTGCCTAAGCAAAGCTTTGGCTTAAAACACAACTCCAAAAGAAAAAAAAGTTGGTTATAAAGAAATGTTCCGATTCCACTCACTTGGCTACTTTGGTCAGCTGTATAATTTTTTTTTTTTTTTTTTTTACAGAGCAAACTATAGATCTAGTAGCACAAAAGAAGGGATTTGTGGGGTCACTGCTAGATTATATTTAACGCAACTGGTAAGAAGATACTCATGGTTATCTACACATAACCAGAGAATGTTTTCTCAGGGGACTTTGGGCATTTTGTTTTAAAATTTGCTTTTTCTATTTTCTTAATTCCTCCTTGGGTCAGACAGACTTAACTTGTAGGTTCTAGAGTAATCTCTTTCACTTACGTAACAGAAGGCATCTTATTGCTTTACCCTGACAGAGTTAAGGTGATCCTTTAAAATTGCATTGGAGTTACAGCTTCCGGTGATAGTCTTGTGTGGTGCTAAAACCATACAGGCATACCAAAGAAAGCAGATGTAAAAAATTAACAGAATTTTAATTTGATTTTTTTGATGAATTTACTTTGGCAAAGTTTTGGAATTATTTTAGAGCTTAGCAGGGTCGCCTTCCTTTGAGTCCTGAGACATTTTTGTGGGCAAGGCTGTTGTCCCGTCATGCCACTGGGCCTGATGGACTCTAATCTTTAGGCTGGAGTGTTTAGCCCTCACACGGTTTGAACGGGGAATGGTTTCAATACAGAATTCCTGTGTTCAAATATAAAAGACTGTTTTGGATTTCAGAACCAGATGGAGTATGTAAAAATGGCCATAAAAGATCTGGAGCTCACAGCGAAAAACAATCTGGACATGAATTCTCATCATACTGCCTCTGGTCAACTAAACTACGTTAAGATAACTTGGCCATTCTTGATGGTTAAACAAACAGAAACTTACACAAATGGCCTCTTGAACCAGAAAAGGACATTCTTTCTCTGCTTTCTTAATGTGACTCGATGAATTATGATACCTGTTATGAATTTCTAGTTTCTTTTAACATAAGCTTGTAACAAGATAAAATCTGCTTGGAATTACATACAAAACAAAAACTGTGGAATGACTCTTGAAGAGCTAGGAGATGTCTTTGGATGTTTGCATGTTAATAGAAGAGTATTAAGAATAAAACCATTAATGTATGAGCATTTAACTAGAAATGTTTATTTTAAATCAAGTATAGTATCTACTCTTAACAGAAGAATGTTTAGTATGAAGCTATTATTGCATAAACATTTAATGAGAAACAAAACAAGCCAACATTTACCTTTAAAATACATTGACAATAATCTTCTCACTCTTTTGGAGGTTTTTCTCCAAAGGAAATCTTCTCACTCCTTTCAAGGTTTGTAGATTATGTAATGCAAAATTTGAAAACTGTGGGTGTGATCACTGAAGGGCTTTAACTTTAGTCAGGAACACAATAGAAATCTATTTCATGACATAGGGAATTTTAATTATAAATAAGGATCCATAAAAAATAAAAATGGCAAATATTGGTTTATTAACTAATCAATTCATTCAAAGTTATTAATGGCATCTATTCTCTATATCAGTCTTATACTAGCATAGGTTTGTACCTGTACATAGGAATACAGAAAATACTCTAGTAATAAAGGTGATGTGTGTTTGTAAAATACATAGGTTGAGACATTCTCTCAAATGTGAGGAATGATATTTCTAATCACCTTGAGGAGAAGTATTAGATTGCTAATTTAAGTCATTCCACAAATATGCTTGAACATTGATCATGAATCAAGCAGAATGCCAGTTTCTTAGAGTACAGTGGAGAACAAGACAGGTAAACCCCATGTCTTCACAAAGAATATAGGCTGATGGTAAAGAGTAACAATAAAACCAACAACCAAAATGATTTATAAGAGGAAGATGAGAGGGAAGTTCAATATTGTGTGAAAGATTATAGCGGTATCTTTCTTATCCAGGGAATGTCAGGAGGGCTTCCCAAGGAAAGTAAAACATAACCTTCCAATTAAAGAATTCCTCATCAAATGCTTTTACATCATGGTACAGCCTACTAGGCCCTCACATTTGTTGGTCTACGCTATTCATTATGGCATCACAGAAAGAAATTAGCAGCTACTTTGTCTCTGTAAAGTGAACCATAAATTCACAGAGTTAACACTAAAAAGGAGAATCTGATGTCAGTAAGGCAGTATCTACTTCAACCACAAGGTGTCCAAGCGGATAGCGGTGGTCTGTTGTATGCTTCATGGACAGAAAAATAATGAAGAGGATTGTGAAGTTATGTATTTTAGGTTTCACTTGCTGATAAGTGATAACCTAAGCATTCTATATGATATGAAGTAGATGTTTAGCATCTAGAATTGTGTCCTGAGCATGTTATGGCTACTTGATGATAGAGAAGACAATGATAGTGTTAGTAAGGAGGTATATATGATGACAAAGCTACTATCACCTGCATGTGGCTTTTATATGTCCCAAAAGGAATGTCTGAGGCACCACTTCAAGGTAGTAGTATTTTTTTCAACTGATAAGGAACGGTTTATTAAGCAAATTTAAATCTTTATCTGCTCAGTCTCTTTTTAGATTTTACTGCAACTCCTGTATCATTATAATTGAGAAGGAAGGATAGTTGCTTATTTTGAAAGTGTCTGGAATATCGATTGTAGCCATACCAAATAGAAAATCAAGCTTGCACTGGCTCTCAGTGTCCTTTAAAGATGTCAAATGTGCCTCCTCATTTTGCAAAAGTTGACACCCTTGCTTCATTCTAAACAGGTAAAAGGAAACTTACATTTGTCGAGCTTCTGCCAAATGTCAACATTATTTACTTGTTACTACATTTATGACTCAAAAATACTCCATGAGGCAAGTTGTTGTCTTCATTTCATACACAAGTTAATTAGGGCACAAAGAGGCTAAATCCCATATGCAAGTTCATATTGCCGATACATGGGAACCTGGATATGAAACCAGGAAAACCCGAGTTCAGTGTTCATTGTTCTTTTCTGATTTTGTAATAAAAGATCTTTTTACATATTGATAGTGAAGAGTATTGTCAATCCTGGTTCCACTACAAGGCATAGCATAGTTGATAATGTTTTATTTTGTATCATGGTTAAAGGTATTAATATTTATATACTGACTGGATAGTATCACTCCTTTTCAGTATTTTAGATATGATTGGAGATTCCAATTAATTCAAGTCACTAGTGTGCTTTTTAGGCCATCGAAGTAGCTATGAATACTTCACATATGTAAAGTAAATCATCAGTTTTAATGTCACGCTACCAGATGATTTGCATGATTGCAAATTCAAACATTTGCTGTACTGCTTAATGTAATGCATGGTTGGATGCATATGAATACACCTGGAAGTTTACATATATAGTTCAATGTTTGCTAATTATATTCTTATAGTTACCAGTTCTTTATGTTCAGTTGTTATGGATTGCCTTAAAAATAGTCCTTTAGTTATGGACAAATAACTAATAGATGTATTGATGTATGAGTTATTGTTATTGTCCCAGTTATGATACCTACAATTTGATTATAAATCTACACCATTGAAAATGTTTCCAAGCCATATGATTACTGGTATTATCTAACTGGTTAGTCTTGACTAAATTTCTTAGGCAATTATGACCATCTTCCATAGACATAAGAGGTATAATTTGAAAGGAGTGTGTGGGAAGCATTAAATCCTCAAACATTCAGTTAATGATGAACAGGATTTCTGCCTCTCTTTTTAACTGCTGCTTTGAATTTCTCTCTATACTACCTTTCTCCTTCTATTTTGCGACTGCATTGAAATGTCGGATTTTGAAGGCACTTTGGAAGCAAGTAAATGCTGTTTGATTAGTTGAGACCAAATCTCCCTTTGACGTTGTACCATTTCTCTCCCAGGTAAATTTATTTGGTAAAGATCAGCTTTGGAATTTGCAGCATAATTGGCTGTGGCTAGTCAAATGAAAGCCACATTTATGTTTAGCTCAATAATACTCCTGAGATGAGGTTGGTTATACAAACAGTAGACCTAAAAAAGAAGAAAAGAATCCTTTTGAACGTTTTTGGTTTTTTTAAGAGCAAGTTATAAATACATGTTTCAAAAGGACACTGTTTGCATGACTGAAAAACATGCATTTGGCAGAGTATCTAAAGCTTGATTTCAGTTACAATGGCATTATGTTTATGACACTACATCTAATAGTAAAAACATGCATTTTGAACAGAAAGTTGATATATTGTTCCTCATCCTTATGACTTTATTTTTAATTCAATTGAAAATGAACAAGCCTCTTTGTGTTTTGGTTTGAGAGAACAAAAATAGTTTGGAGTGGTTTTAAAAGCTTTTCTTCTGTCTCCATTCTGGGAAAAAAAGATTGATTTTCAAAACCTAATTTTTTTCAACAATTAGCATCACATAATGACATATTTTATTTGTTTTCTTTTTTCCTTTTTTTTACATACTCTGTGCTGCATGACGATTGCTCTTAAAATCAATAACTGTATATCTGCAAAAGCAATTTATTTAACTTTAAGATTACACAAAAGCATCTGGATTCTGGGGTGTATTTTGAACAGAGTTGAGAAAGTAGAATGTATTCAAAATTCCTTTCAATTTACTTAATACGAGGTCTGTCCTTAGATTTTTTATTCAAGAATAGTTCAGGGTTTTTAACAGATATATTCTAAACCTCAGATGCTCTATATTAGAAAGGATACTGTGATAGCCTTCCAGTGAGTTTATTGGCATTATATGTGCAGATCTTGGTGGCTCTAGACTGTCCATCACCCATATATCCATACATTAATGCCACTTGGTTACCTTTTTTTCCTGCTTGTTTTTTTATTTTTCTCCAGTACTACTAATGTCAATCCTAAAGTGTATTGAAGTTCAGGCACCGTAAAAACAGTCCTTTTATATCTGTTCTTACTTGTTCCTTGTCTACACAGGGGCATAGAGAGAAAAATGTGTGTATCCATTCTCCATATCCACCTCAAACTACCTCTTATCAAACAAATTTATTTTTCATCATCCTTCTCAAATGGAAACATTGCTGAATGTGTCACGGATCTGGATACTGTCTAAAATTTACTCATTGGTAAATTAAGTTATCTATAGAGTTGCAACAACAGCAATAGTGATAGCAATGGCTAACATTGAGTATGTTCTAAGTACCAGCACCAAAAATTTATCCCTTTTGGTTCCCATAATGGCCGTATATGGCAGGTACTGATATTATTGCAGTTTTAATAATGAAGCAATAATGTTTTTAAAATTCAAGTGATTTCTCACAGTTCCATAAACTATAAGAACTGGGATTTCAAACTCAATCAGACTGAAAGATTTTGCATTAGGCTTTATCCAGATTCTGATTCTAGATATCAACCCAAAATCTGTGGGGATTGAATCTCCTCTTTCTCTTCTTCATTCATTCAACAAATGCTTTCAAGCAATTACCCAGTATGAAATAGACAAGTTCCCTGCCTTCATAAAGGTAGATTACGTCAATAGTAGGGAAAACAGTTAAGAAAAATATAAACAACCAACAAATAAATACATAAGTGAAAACATCACTGAATTGTAACAGGTCCTATTCAAATTTAACTGAGCAGTCTGTTATTAATATTATATAAAATAGTCAGAGAAGGCTTTTTCTGAGGAATGACATTTAAAGTTGATACTTGATGATCACAAGGAGCCAGGCATCAAAAAGCCCAGGGTAAAATGTTACAGGTAGAGGGAACAAAACGTGCATCACTATTGTGGTGGGAAAGAACGTAGCATATTCTAAAACAAGTCAGGATATTCATGTAAATTGCACATAGTAGATTAGAGGAAGAGTAACATTAAATAAAATTAGACAGTCAGGCAGAGTCCGGATTCTACTGGGCCTTATAATTAGGGTTGCCAGATGAAATATAGGATGCCCAGTTGAATTTGGATTTCAAATAAATAGTTAATATCTTTTTTGTATCAAATATTGCATGGAAAATACTTATACTAAAAAAAAAGATTGTTCTATATGTAATTCAAATCAACTGGGTGTCCTATATTATTATTTGCTAAATCTGGTGGCCCTATTTGTAATTCATGATAGGTAGTTAAATTTTTAATATGTGATATGGAATGTTACTGTTTTCAGAAGGAAAATGATATGATCTTATTTACATTTTTGAAAGATCCTCTGGTTGCTTAAAGAGAATAGATTAGAAGGAAATGAGAGATGTAAGGGGTATCATGTCGGAGAATAAGGTAGTATTCCAGGGAAAAGATGAGAGTAGCTTGGATTAGTGTGATATATAGGTACTAGGTGATTCAGAGTTCATTTTGGTGTCAGAACCAACTGAACTTGTTGAAAACTTAAGTGCTGGGTTGAGAGAAGGACAAGGATAAGAAGGAGAAGGATAGTCCCCAGATTTCTATGGCGTGTTGGGCTACTTGTTGAAATACAAAAGACCAAGTTGTGTAGAAGGATCATGCTTTTATCAACATCTAATGAGACATTCAAGCAAGTGTGTCAAATAGACAGCTTGATGGATGCATGAAAGTACCTCCTCCAAGAATGTTGTCACCTCACTGAGATAAATAGATGGCAAATAGAAGCAAATACTTGGGTTATTAAGTATGACATATCTAATTTCCTTAAGTACTAAGTTAGAGAGTTAATATCTCTGACGCTTCACTTTGACACTTCTTGTTTTATTTTTGTTCTGAATGGACATCCTCATTCTTTCAAATGTATGGTTTGGCTTGTGATTTTCTTTCAATTTTTTTTTACAGTGATATTTTTGAAACCATGGATAAGTCAAAAATTCATGTTATTTTCTAATGTAAGTTCAGTTGTGAAACCAATGCAGTGCAGACAGTTCAACATATAGGCAAAGTGTGTGGGAAGAATGTGGCTAATAAACACACAGTACGTCGATGGTTTGAGGAGTTCTGTTTCAGTGATTTTAATCCCAAAAATGAGCCACATGGGTGACTTGAGACCAAGGTGGATAATGATGAGCTGAAAGATGTAGAGGAAGTGAATCCATCTCAACCTACGTGTGAATTAACAACAAGGTTTGATGTTACTTATTCCAACAATATCGGGCCATTTGAAACAAATCAGCAAGCTGGATAGAGGGAACTGAATGAATTAAATAAGTGTCAGCAGAGAAATCATCTTGAAGCTTGCCTTTCTTTGCTGTCATGACATAAAGGCGAACCATTTCTACATTGTATTGTTATGTGTGATGAAACAAGGATTTTTTTTGACAATCACAAGTGTTCAGCACAATGGTTGGGTAAAGATGAAATGCCAAAACATAGTCCAAAACCGAATATTCATTAAAGAAAGCTAATAGTATCTATTTGGTGGTCCAGCACTGGTATTCTCCACTATAGCTTCATGAAACCTGGTCAATCAATTATAACCGATGTCTACTACAGCCAATTTGATGAAATGATGAGGATGCTTGTGATTAAGCAGCTGAGATTGGTCAACAGAGACAGGCCAATGTTCGATCACATGTCACACAAGCAACACTGCTCAAACTACAGAGGCTGGACTTGGAAACTCTCTTCTCATCTACCGTATTCGCCAGTCCTTGCACCAACTGACTATCACTTCTTCCAGGCTTTGGATCACTTCTTGCAAGGAAAAATACTCAATTCTCAACAAACTGTGGAAAACGTCTCTTGCAATTTCATTGCCATTCGCTCTCCAGGCTCCCTCACTGCTGGCATAAACAAGCTACCATTCAGGTGGCAAAACTGTGTTGATAATTTAGGTGCATATGTTGATTAACTGTACCACTTCTTGTCTGAGATATAATAAACTTTTGATTTGAAATCTGATAGTTTATATTTAATGACTGACTATAATCCTTGTGCTAGGAACTGCAGTGGGTTCTAGGGATACAACAATGATTAGAACAAGTTGCTTTGGGGGAAAGCTCATGATTTAGTGGGAGACACAGATATGTACATAAAGACAGTACAATTAGTTAATTGTTATAAGATAGGTATCTATAAGTTGCTGTGTGGTGGGGGCAAGCATACAATTAGAGAAGGTATTAATTTTGCTATATAGGGATTATATTTGGGCTGAATTAAAGACTCAGAGAATTTGTACACAAACTAAAGTGGGGAAAGAATGTGGCAAGGAAAAGAAAAAGCAAGAGGGAAAACAGGGATGAAGAGGCATGGCTTGTGAGAGGAATATGAAGATATGCATAACTAGAACTTAGTGGTGCTGGAGAGAGTCAGGAGACTGGGCTGGAACGTCAGATGAGGACTATGTTGGATGAATCAGGGTGTGACTGTATGTAAGCCAATTTGTCTACTCATTCAGAATTTTAAGTTCTATTCAGATTAACTTTCTATACATATAAAATTAACTGTTAAAATAATAGGACATGCCTATCTCTACATCTTCTCATTCTTCCATATGTAATTTAAAAAGTTGAATTTTTATCATGACCGTCTGTCAATTTAATATGCATTTCCTTCCTGCTTCTTCTAAGTCTGATATAAGGCAAGCCTGTTTTACAGTGATTGAGAAATATGGAAAGATAATATTTTATGAGGGCTGTCTGGTAAATATCCAGCCATGTAACCATTTTCATTATATTATCAATGGCTGGATACTTTCTGGACAGCCCTTGTAATTAAATGGCACAGGGGAAGATGTAGTGTTTACCAGTTTTTCATACCATAGAACTAATTTTTAACTATTCTACACAGTTGCCTCAAACTTCTCTTGGGACTAAGGAATGCATATGTAGGTAGAATACTGTTTCTACCTCTGGAAGTTGAGCTACCTTTCTTCCGGACATTCTTTCCTTACAAGAATGCTCTGAGTCATAGCTTCTAATAGGCTGCCAATGTACTTTTAATACTAAAAGTGCAGAAAGAACAAAACACACTGATTATGCTGTGAATGTGTCCAAGTTTTGAGTTTTCTTATAGGTAATATTTTGTTTCAATTTATGAGGTCACAAAAGAGTTCTGCTATGAAATTAAATCTTTGTACATTTGAGTGATCCCTAATAGTTATTAGCTATTATTCATTTAAAATGCTACTAATGCATTGGGTGGGTTTTTAAAATTAAACATTGAACTTCTAACAAATTAAATATAAATATTTAATCTAACATTAATGGAAATGGATTAAAGTGAAGAAAATAAATTTCCAGTATCTTTTTTTTTTAACTAAAAGGGCATTGGACAAAATAATAGAACTGTGAAAAGAGAACATAACCCACATGTTCCTGTGAAAAGCATAAGAAAACTCATGTCACAGAACCATCAGAATCAGGAAATGATGGTGCAGGAATACCATACATTAAGTTTTTGAAAAAAAATCATGAAAATGAGAACCAGAGAGAGAGAGAGAGAGAGAGAGAGAGAGAGGAGAGGAGAGGACAAGAGAGGAGAGAGGGAGAGCATGACTTTATAGGTAACAAAGACATTTCAGAAGCCATGTCCACAAAATAGACAAATACTGTCAAACACTGTGACCAAATAATCTAAAAAAAAATTGAAAAGTAATAGAAACTATGGCACAAGCAACATAAAACAATAAACAGAATTGCTCAGATATGAAATGATTGGAGAGAGAGAATTTCAGAACTAAGGAAGGAGTTAGAAACAAAAGCAAAAGGTACTTCAGAGATAAAGCCTAAACTAATGGAAGAACAAACACTTCAGAAAAATGTCTTAAGAGAAATAAAAAAGGGAAAAGAGAAAATGTTTAAAAGAATATTTACATAAAAAGGAAAAATATTTTAAAAGAAATTAAATAAGAGATAATTTTTTTAAAAATTTCACAGTATTATGGGGGTACACATGTTTTTGGATACAAGGATTGCTTTTGTAACACATGAGTCAGGGTTATAAGTGTGACTGTCACCCAGATAGTGTTCATTGTAGCCATTTGGTGGATTTAATTGAAATAAAAATGTTTTAAGAAAATGCGATAGAGAAGATGAACAAGGAAGACTATATGTATGGTAGCTGCCCCTGGAGGAAAAAAGCAAAGCAACAAACAACAACAACAAAAATGGTAAATATAATCAAGAAGACTTTCTTAAAATAAATACATAAAATCATATATTAAAATGGGACACAATACACCTGGGAAAAATCTAACTGGAGCTAGTAATACCAAGACATATTTTAATAAAACTAGAAGACTTAAAAAATAAATTACGAAAAAAAAAAAGAGAGAGAGAGAGAAAGAAAGAAGAAAGAAAAGAAAAAGAAAAAGAAATACTTTTGCATCCAGAAAAAAAGATAGTCACTTACAAAGGAAAGAAATTTAATTGTGAAAAGACATTTCAACAGCAATTTTTTGTGTAAAAATACGAATATAAACAAAGAGAGAAAATGTGAGTGTAGAATTTTAGAGCCATCCAAATTAAAATTTAGTCAAGCGGAGGGTCAAATCAAGGTCTCAATGCCATTCATAATAGCTACAAAGAAAATAAAATACCCAGGGATATACTTATCAAAAGAGGCTAAAGACCTGGGAGAACTGCAAAACACTGATGAAAGAAATCACAGATGACACAAACAAATGGAAAAAATTGCTCCTGCTCAGGTATTAGTAGAATCAATATAATTAAAATGTCCATATTGCCCAAAGGGATTTACAGATTCAATATGTTCCCCATCAAAATACCAGCACCATATTTCACAGGTCTAGAAAAAACAATCCTAAGTGTAATTTGGAACCAATGAAGATCCTGAGTAGACAAAATAATCTTAAGTAAAAAGAACAAATCTGGAGAATCATGTTACCTGATTTCAAATTATACTACAAGGCTACAGCAGCCAAAACAGCGTGATACTGGTATAAAAGTAGAGAGACATAGATCAACGGAACAGCACAGAAAACCCAGAAATAAAACCATCTACCTACAACTAACTGATATTTAAAAAACAGGCAACAATAAATACTGGGGAAAGGCTGTCCTAGTCAGTAAATGGTGCTGGGAAAACGTATAGCCACATGCAGAAGAATAAAACAGGATCCCTGTCTCTTGCCACGTACAAAAATTAAGATGGATTAAAGACTCAAATGTCAGGCAAGAAACCATAAAAATTTTAGAAGAAAATGTAGGAAAAACTCTTTTTAGACATTGGCCTAGGCAAAGAATTTATGACTAAGACCCCAAAGGCAAATATAGCAACAACAAAAATAAATAAATGGGACTTAAATTTTAAAATCCTCTGTAAAGCAAAGGAAATAATGAACAGAGTGAATAGACAACCTACAAAGTGAGAGAAAATATGCACAAACTATACATCTGAAGAAGAACTAATATCCAGAATCTACAAAGAACTCAAACAAATCAACAAGAAAAAAACAAACAACACAATCAAAATGTGTGAAAAAAACATGAACAGAAGCTTTTTGAAAGATGATAGACAAATTTCCAAAAAGCATATGAAAAGATGCTCAACATCACTAATCATTGGAGAAATGAAAATTAAAACTATCATGAGATACCACCTTACCCTTATCAGAATGGCCAATATTAAAAAGTCCAAAAACAATAGATGTTGGCATGTATACAGAGACAAAAGAACCCTTGTACACTATTGATGGGACTTCCAATTAATAATACAACCTCTATAGAAAATAGTATAGACAGTCCTCAAAGAAATAAATGTAGACCTACAATTTGATCCAGCTATACCACTGCTGGGTATCTACCCAAGGAAATGAAGTCATTTTATCAAAAAGATAACTGCACTTGAGTGTTTATCACAGAAAAATTCACAGTTGCAAAGATGTGGAATCAACCTAAGTGCCTTTCAATTCATGAGTGGATAAAGAAAATGTGGCATATATATACTATGGATACTACTCAGCCATGACAAGGAACAAAATAATATCCTTTGCAACAATGTGGAGGGAACTGGAGACCATTATCCTCAGTGAAGCATCTCAGGAATGGAAAACCAAACACTATGTGTTCTCACTAATAAGTCATAGCTAATAGATGGGTACACAAGAGCACGAAGTGATACGAAGGGCATGAGAAACCAAGAAGAGTGGTGGGCGTGGAATAAAAACTTACCTAATGGGTGCAATGAACACTATTCTGGTGATAGACACACAAAAAGCCCTGACATAAGCATTATTAGAAGATATCCATGTAACAAAAACACTTGTCCCTTCTTAATATGTTAAAATAAAAAAAATTTTTTTAAATGATTCTCTTTGGAAATTAACATGAGAGACAGGTAGTATCTTTAAAATGGGTTGGGCAAGTTCTGGTTGCATTCTTGATCTTCTTTCCTAAAATATATTGGGATAACAGGGAGAGGAAGGAAAGACAATTGTTCTTGCTGGGTCTATTTGGTTTTTGTGAAGATAAAGGGAAAACCCCTTCCAAAGCCTGTTGACCTCTATGGGCTTTTAATTCAAAATACTCTTTATACCAAGGAGTCATATTTTGGGGTGAAATTCTCTGAGCTCCTTCATACTGGTATTATGTCTATGTTCAACAAGATTTCTTGTCTTTTAAGATACATACAAAATATTCAGGGATAAAATGGTATGTATGATATCTACTACTATATTTGAATATCACATATCACATAATTGTATCTCCATTAATACAAGTCTTGTTCAAGGACCATCATCTTTCACTTGGACTAATACAATAGATTTCTCATTAGTCTTCCCATTTCTTTGCCTTTAAAGTTTATCCTTAACACAGTAGCCAGGTGATCTTTTAAACATGTAATTCAGATAATAATCTTAGCAAACATATATGAAGCATATACTTTGTGTTCGGCATTGTTGTGAATATTTTAGCTACATTATTCATTTATTATTAACAGCAATCCTATGAAGTTGGCCCTATTCTCATTTCTATTTTAGAGAGGGAAATGGAGACACATAGAAGGCTACTATCTAGTGTAAGTAGAGGAACCAAAGTGAAACTCAAGGAGCTGGGTGTTCTCAATCAGTACACTCTGCTATTTCAATCAACTGCTCCAACTCTTTATTCACTTTCTTCTGCACCTATAATAAAAATACCACTCCTTTCCATATGGTGGGTTATGCAGATTAAATTTCTTCAGCCAGCTTCCTGTTACCCAAGCTCTATCCCAGGGCTTAGGGTTATATCAACAAAGTAGATGGATCACCTTGTTCTAATTTTCTTGCCCGTGGAGAACATTTTTTTTTTCTAATTTATCTGCTCTGAGGAGGTGCATTTTTCCAATTTGCACAAAGGTGCCAAATGTGCTAACACAGTCCTGACAAGACCCTGTCTCACTCTTAACCTCACTGAGTACCAATCTCACTGTTACTCATTTTGTTCCAGTTGCACTGGCCTCCGTCAGTTTCTAGAATTTACGAAGCTCTTTTCCACCAGAGCATCTTTGCATTCTCTGCCAGAAACACTATTTTCTCATCCTTTTGATGCTGGGTTTTTCTTTCTTTTTTTTTAAATCCTACGATCTCTGTCAAATGATAACTATTTAAAGAGGACTTTTCTTACTGCTTTTTCTCTGTCATTCTCCAACATAATGATCTATTTATGCAAAATATAAATCAGATCAGATCATTCTCATGCTAAACTCCATTGTGCTCTTACAAGAATGTTGGGATTTAAGGGTGAAAAAAAATGTCACCCATTGATTTCCCCACTGAGATTAGAACTGAGAAATCCACAGAAGAGGCAGAGAGATAGCAATCCAAGTATCACCATTAGTGGTAATGAGGCCACGGTGGACTTGTGACTTCTCATCCCTGAACTTATCCTTCAGAATTGCAGCCTTAACCCTTATCAGGCAAAGGCAACTCCAAACATTTTCTTGCTTGCATTCACAGGTCAGCATGCTCCCTGCCCGTGGTCATGCAGATCTGAAAAAGACAGGACCTGGGAGAGTTACTGCACTTCATGCCTGGTTCCTATTCCCAGATACACTCATCAGGTAAGTCACTCTTCTTCTGTAGGAGGCAGAAAAAGCCAGAATTGTTTCTGCATATTTTTATCTCATGAAAAGTAGGATGGATATTTTGCCCTCTCCATTCAATGGAACCCAGAAGAGTGAAACTGGAAGAAAAATCTGTTTGGATTTTCCCCAGACACATGCAATCTAGTGTCCTTACTCTGCTGGATGGGCTCACACCATGGTTAGATTTGCAGGGCTTTTGTGAGCCAGCTTTGCAAACTTTGATAGTTTGAAATCATCTGTGAGTATTTTCACCATTATTACAGAAATTGGTGAACTCTACAAATCTGGTGAGCAGGTTGTGAAATACGGCCCAGCACACCACTACAGAGGCCCTATATGGCATGGTACCTGCCTGCCCACCTGTTTAACCTCTTGACAGGTCACTCTCACCTTTTCACTGGGCTTTTAGGACCCAATAACATGCCTTCCTGGGTCCTAACATGCTAAGTTGGTTTCTGCCTTTAGTCCTTTGCATTTATTGTTCCTGTCTGGAATGTTCTTCACTCTCACCTCTACATGGCTTATTGCTTTTTCTCATTCAGACCAGGTGAAGCACTGCACCCCGAGAGGGGCCTTCCTTGAGCATCCAAATTAAAAGGCCCCCTACTTACTCTCTATTATGTTGCCCTGATTCTGTTTCTTCATAGTATTTCACTGTCTAAATTTTTCTCAACTACTCTTTTTTTCCCCAAAAGATGTAAATTTTACGGAGCAGGGTCCTTGTCTATGTTGTTCACTGCTGTAGTTCTAATCCCTGCAACCGTGGCTAGCACAGTCAATTCTATATATTCAATAACCATTGTTCAATTCTAACCACAAGCTTCCAGGGGTGAGAAAATGAAGCAGAGATCAATCCAACTCAAAATTTGGATAAGCATTAACTTTTTCTGATACCTTAAATATTGCACTTTTTATTTTTAAAAAGTAAAATACTACTGTATAGAATGAAATATTACTTGTACTATTAGTATACTTCATACTTTATACTTGGGACTCTCAAAAAAGAAAAGAAAAGAAAAGAAAAGAAAAGAAAAGAAAAGAAAAAAAGAAAAGAAAAGAAAAGAAAAGAAAAGAAAAGAAAAGAAAAGAAAAGAAAAGAAAAGAAAAGAGGTAGAGTTTTTCATGTAAACTCTGGAATGTTTCTTGAAGTCCCAAATAGGAACTTCAAGAACCAAACATAGTACTTTCCTTTGAAGCACATTCCTGGACTTTTTGCTATAATATGAGAGCTGAAAATTTATCTTCCTTTTATAGAAATGCTGATTTTAAGCTTTCTCCCTTTTGCTTTGCCTTTAGTGAGTTTCTGTTGTTGTTTTTGTTGTTTTAGAAAGCTTTTGGCTACATACTAATCTCTGGTAACATCTGAAATACAATGGTTAGTTAGAATAGAAAAATCTCTTACTGTCAAGCCTGACATTTATTGTGAAAACTGACCCTTTAATTAGTTAACTGAGAGCTGATTTCAGACTTAGAGGAGATGTGTAACTCCTCAGTAACATCCAGTTTTCTTAAAAGCTTAATGTGCTTAGTGGAACATCTTAACTCTACAGGAGGACACAATGATCTTACATAGGGACGAAGTTAGGCAGCTAATAACTTTAGCAAGCTCAGTAAAATAACAAAACAGAACAAAACAAAACACACTTTTGCTTTATAGAGTGTGAAACAGAAGTCAAAGTAAGAAACCAAAGACAGAGCAGCAGGCTTAAATGCCCTTCAGACATACAGTGCACAGTCTTTAAGATGGTGAAAGCAGGTCTACCCTTCGCTGTATCAGCAATGTCTCCACTGTCACTATGCTTTTCACCGGTGGCTGTGCCTTGAGCTACCCTGTGACTTGATTCATAGTCTTGGCTTGAGATGTTTTATTCCCCTTTGTATACTTGAGGATGCTAAACTGAGATCTCTTCCTATGATTCTGGGCCTTTTGCCTTCTGCCCACAATAACAAGAAAGGTTGTTTTATGGATGTTGGAAACTTGCTGCTTTTCTCAACTCAAGTTTGGGAAAAAGGAAATGTAGTCATAGATTTTAACATGGAAGATTTCCATTAATGGGAAAGGGAAATCTTGTGGAGGTGAGACGTGTGATGGGATCTTGATGCTTGGTAATGATTTCGATGACACATGAGTGGCCCAGGGCAAATTTGTGCTTTTGTTGGCAGTGTTCTTTGCTGTCCCTCAGAATCTCTTAAGTTCCCTTTTATACTAAGTGGTAACTGGTATAACATTCTTTTCTGGCGTGTTGGCCTTCAATTTTTCTAGCCCTTTACCCTCTCTCATCAAAATGGAACACAAATACCTTTGGTTGTCTGCCTAAACTATTTACAGAACATGTCCATTGAGCTGAGTTGTATTAACTGTTAATGACAGAATAAGATCAATTCACTATTCCAGACATCCTTTTATTTTAAAAAGAACACAGGCATGGGTAATTACTTAACTAGATAATAGGAATTTCCATTCATGAAAAGTCCAGGTTATTAAAATGGCAATAGAGTCTTTAAAATTCTCCTCAAAGCCCATTAGCTTTGACAAGCACCCCAAGAAGTAAAGGGATAGGAAACTGATAATTTACTAACAGCTTGCAGTGGAATGTTTTTATGTATTCCAATCTTGGTTAAGATTTGCTTTGAAAGTGTAAATGATTGCACACAAAGTAGGTGGAACGACTCTGTAGAGTCTCTTTTAATATCTATTTTTAAAAATTCCTATTTAACAATATTTCAATTGTAATTCCATGACACATGAAAAAACAACAACAAAAAGCAACGACAAGCATAAAAATATCCACTTTCTTCAGTTATTGGCAGGTTTGAAAGGCTGGGCAGCTGAAACCCACCACTCAGTTGAACAATATGGATATGAGGTGGGATGGGGGTGGAGAAGCCGGTGTTATATAAATCCCATAGTAATGAGGGCAACAGTAGTTCAATGCTATTGGAGTAACAGCATTAAGTACAGAATCTCCAAATTTTACCTAAAAGTATAGTCATAGACACAGAAGAAAACTTAGAACTTTACTACTCAGACTATCAATTCATTGTCAGAATCTGAAAGAAAGGTCTAGCACTACAAGAATGATAGAATTGGATTGAAAACCTTAATTCATGAGCATAAAATGAGTCTACCTGCCTCAAAGTACATAGAAAGACCTTTTGTTCCTTCCCTATCATCTGCTTCCTGGATCCGAATGCAAGTCTTGAGTTAAGTTGCAACTGTACTGAGGGAGACAGAGCTGGTCTCTTTGCAACAGCAATGTCACTTTTTATGTTTATGAGCTGGATTGGGAGATCACAGGGTCTTCATGGTTGCCCGTTCATCCTAAGAGGTGTGATCCCCATAATTAAAACATCAATAGTCAGGGTTAGAATATGGCCCTGTTAACCTGGGAATTTCATTTTCCGTATATTTATTATGTTCAGAACATGAGAGGGCTAAACCATTGTAGTGCCACAGAGCCAAAGTCAATGAAAGCCCATAAGACTTCGGGAATTTCACCAACAACTATTCAAACTGACTAGCCAAATACCTTATATTACTAATTTGAATCCCACAGAATGGGCAAGAACTGTGAGCTCTCCTTCTTTAGAATAGATTATTCCCATCCCCCCAGAAGAAGAAAGAGTCCACGTGAAAACATTGAAAAACAAGGAAAAAGCGCTATCATTTTGAATGGCAGTGGAAAAGACCTTTACCACTTATCTGAACCAAGAAAAATTCTTGAAAACATTTAGTACTCTCAGTAGGATGTCATAATATATGATTCCTTTGAAACACCTTCAGAAAATCACAAAAAGGGACCACTGAGATTAGAAAACAGGAAGACAGGTGAGATAATGAAGGTTTATAAGAAAACAAAAATTGAAATAGCCAAATAAAATTTTCAATGAAATCAGTGAAGACAGTTACCTTGGAAAGTTGAATCAGTGATGTGGAGGATGAATTTGGGAAACTCTCTCAGAATGCAGAGATGAAAAAAATGACTGTAAGAAGACGTAAAAAAAAGAAAGTAGGATTCAACTTAAGAATTACAAGTTTCAGGGAGGTTATAAGCAGAATAATCAGAAGTTAAACAATTATCAAAAGTGTGAGTAAAGAAATCTTTCAGAATTTTAGAAAGGTATGGAAATGCACATCTGTACTCATCATTTTCAGACACAGCCAATGTAAAGAAAATCACATCTAAACTTGTTTTACAAAGGTTTTTGAACTACAGTCACAAAGAAAAAAAAAAACCTGCAAAAGGCAGAACAGTTCTAAAGATGATGAAAAAAAGGTAGACTCAGATCTCTCTTTAATAGTAAATGTTAGAACAGTGTCAACAGAATTTGGACATAAAGGAAAGAGAGAGACCCAATAACTTAATATGAAGCCAAAATATTCTTCTTTTGCTAAGAAAGAGAAAGATTGTCTCAGATTTTCAAGACCTGGAAACACATGCCACTTAGTCCTTTCGTCGGTTCAGTGTAGGCCTCAACTGGGATGGGGAAGGTTCGTAGACTGCGTATTCTGTGGCCTCCTTTCTGCTATTATCTTCTCTGCTGTCCTTATAACAGTCATTTATTTATTGGGTATTGCCTTCACCTCCCAATGCAGGTGGAATGCCTTGTTGGTAACATCAAACAATAACTGATGTGTTTGCTTTCTTCCAGGCACTATTGGAGGCAGGAGATTACATCTCACTGTCTTTATCAGGGATGCTGAGTCAGTGTTGCTTGTAAACTTAGAGCCCAAATATGGAGCTTGAGAGCCTAGGTTTAAATCTTACCTCTGTTCCCAACCAGGAGTGTTACCTTGGACAAATTACAAAAACTCTCTGTTCCTTAGTTATATCACTACATAATGGAGATGATGATAAGAATATGACATGGCAATGTTCTAAGATTAAATACATTAGTATATGCAAAGCAATGGAATAGAACTTGTCACATGATAAGCATTGTGCAAGTATTAGTTATTATGTCAGCTGTTGCTAAAAGTTGATCACACTTTAACAATAATCTATAAGAGTTATGTTTTTGTCTCTTCATAAACTGGTGCTGGATGGAGCTCTATAATGGTGACTTTAATTCTAAGGATATAGAGTGGAATATTTTGTTCTTTAAAACTATTTTTAAATGTTCCTCATTTTAACCTAGAAATAATGGATAAGTGAGTGGCATGTTCAGTGCTTTAATTCATATAAAATTCAGCCTAGAATCTTGGATTATATTATCTATTCCTTGAAATTTGCACGTATAGCATAAGTTCAATTTTTCAAAAAATAGCTAGTCACTTCTGGATGTTAGTATAATTGTTATATTTCTAATTCTTGAATTTGTATATAAATATTTAATAATAACAAAGTAATGTACTTTGATATATATATGAGGTATAAAAAATAATGCAAAGAACATACTTATACGTATGACTGAATTTAAGCAATAGAATAATCTCAGTATAGCTGAGGTTTCTCATGCACTTATCCTCTTTATTTCTCTACTCCAACCCCCTGAAGGAATAAATATTTTGAAATCTATAATGCTCTTGCTTTATTTGTAGTTTTATTCCACCTCCTGAATATAATTGATGATTTTAAAAATTTATGACATTAATACAAATGGCATCTTACTGCACAAAATCTTCTCCAATTTGCTATTTTCATTCTATATTTTATTTTGTGACATCTATATCCATGAGAATAGCTGTAGGACATTCACTTTCACTGCTCAAAAGTCTTACATTACATAAATAGAATGCAATATTATTCAGCTTCTCTCCTGTTTCTAGTTGTTTCCAGTTACGTGCTCACACAAACAAACATACTATGAACTTTTTTGTAAGTGTTCCAGGGTATAAATTTGCAAGTTTCCTGGGGGCAGTAGTTTTCATGGCTGACTCAGATCTGACCTCAGAGATTCTGATTTATTTATTCTGGGGATAGCTTGAAATCAGCACTTGAGGCATCTCTAGGTAGGGGCTAGGTGAGGAGTCCAATTTCTTAGGTTATGATCCCAACTCATTTATTTACTCTCTTTGAAAGGCTGTAAAGTTGATATTTAATTTCTATGTGCTTCAATTTCCTTATAGGAAAAATGGGGGGCAGGGTGATAATGACCACTACCTCATTGGATTAACAGAATTAATCTATGTGTAAAATAAAGCAGTGCTCAGGAATCAATAAATATTGGCTATTATTATAAGTAAAATAATTATTGTTTCAGTGGTGCTAAAAATTGCCTTCTTTATGGTTTTTTGAGGCATAACTTAGATATTAAATACAATTTAAAAAAAAACACAAGTGGGTGAGTATTGACAATTATATACAACCAGGTAAACACCATCATAATTTAAATATAGAAAGTTCAGACCCGGTGTGGTGGCTCATGCCTGTAATCCTAGCACTCTGGGAGGCTAGGCAGGAGGATCGCTTGAGGTCAGGAATCAGAGACCAGCCTGAGCAAGAGCGAGACCCCATCTCTACTAAAATAGGAAAATTAGCTGGGTGTCGTGACATGCACCTATAGTCCCAGCTACTTGGGAGGTAGAGACAGGAGAAATGCTTGAGTCCAGGAGTTTGAGGTTGCTGTGAGCTAGGCTGATGCCACGACACTCTACTTAGGGCAACAGAGTGAGACTCTGTCTCAAATATATATATATATATATATATATGAAGTTCCAGCCCCTAGAAAGTTCTCTAGTCCTCGTTTTCAATTATGCCGTCTAAACTCGCCCACCAGTGATCTTATTTCTACCATCATAGATTATTTTGCCTGTTTCTGAACTTTATGTAGATGCAATTATACAAAATGTATACTTTAATGTTCTAACTTTAGTTCAACTCAATGTTTTTGAGCTCTCATCTTAAATAGTGTAATACATTTATTGTACTATATCAATAGTATAGTACATTTTATTACAGTGTATATCAATAGTATAGTACATTTGATCATAGAATAGTATTCCATTTTTGATATATTATGATTTGTTTATTAATTCTCTTTATGGAAATGGAATGCCATGAACATTCATGTACAATCTTTTGGTAGGTCTAATTTTCCATTTCTCTTATGGAACACCTAAGAATGAACATTCATTTGACTTTTAATTTCAACAATTGCATTTTTCATATCTGTATGTAATTGCTACTTTTTCAAATAATCATGGATAATTTTATATATTTTTTTGGCTGATAAAATAAAAAACTCTCTTTTTTATTTCTGAAATTATGTTGAAATTTTGCTTTATATGTTGTAACCAGTATTTTCAATATTTGATACATTTTAAATATTGAGGTATGTTTCATGTATTTCATGTACTTTCAATATTTGAGCTTGAATTCTGCCTTTTTTCTTTTTTAGATTTGAATCCTATTTATGTTTAATTTTCCTGCTGACTTAGTTGTGAGTTTTGAAAATAAGATTATACTTGTGACATTACCTATGCAAATCTAATGAGGTCTGCATAGAGACTGTTTTTTTCTTTTTTTCATGAGAGGCTTTGAATTTGTTTCTGCCAAAACACAAACTATTTTGAAACCATTTCTAATTAGCTTATATGCTTACGGTTTTCAGACCACAATCACAGTTGGTGTGATTTTGAATCTTAAGTATCTTTAAATGCAAGTTTGTAGATTTGCGACCTTAATTCTTCCCTTGCCCCCAAACCAGAGCCAGGTCAGATAAATTCTTTTGCTATCTATTTTTGTCCGATGGGAGGAAAATGGGGTAGGATTTTTTTTTCTAATTACCCTTTTTTACTGAGGCTGTAATCATTTATAGATCCAAGCTTTATGTGTAGGTCTCTGTTGTAGTTTCCTACCTTGTATGGATTAAAGTTATTCTAAATTTAATTTGGCTATTATATCCCAACTCTTTGAATTCTTGTCTGCCATTTTCATTACTTCTTTTTACCACTCTGAATACAAGACCTTGATTCCTTTATATCCTCCAAAGGCTTCTTTTCTTCCAAAACAACAATTTATTTAAAAGGATATGTGTCATATTTATCCATAATTTTAAGTGTTTTGGTAGAAAGAGAATATTGCTAGAAAGTGTTTGCTAGGAATAAAGTTTGTATGGATATTAAGTGGAAAATATATTTTACTTGCAAAAATTGACACAAAAATCATTGCTGAAGCATCAGTCATGTGTCAGAAGCTATGGTAAGGGCTAAAGGAGTGATAATGATAAACAAGATCATAAATAAGATAAGGCCAGAATTAAGGAAGTGGGCATGGAGAGGAGGGGTTGAAGTGGATAATTTGCAAGAAGTAGAACCCACAGGACCGAGGAATTGATTGACTTAGGGAAGAAAGTGAGGATGGTTCTGGCTTTTCACATGGATAATGATGTTGCCAAGAAAACTTGAAAATTAGGATGGTTCATTCCTATTACATGCCATTTGTGTGTGTGTGTGTGTTTCCCACTTGATCTCTTTTGCTTGCTTAAATCTTTATTCTTACCTATCCTCCAAAGTGAATATCAGAACACATCTTCTTTATGCAAACATCCTTCATGTTTCCAGATGAAATTGCTCAATATAGGTCTCTTGCAGGATTTATTGGAGAAGCTCTCAAGTTTCCTCCCTCTCCCACCCAGATTCCTGATTGGGCCACAGCTGTCCCCATGTCCTCACGTGCAGTTGGCTTTCTCCTTTTTCTCTCCTATTTGTGCTTCAGGGGCAGAGATGACCCAGGACCTGCCCATGGTCATCTTTCTGGCATACTCCTTTCATTAGGGTCTTTTCTTCCATGAATTGTCTTGAGAATGTTAAGAATCAGGCTTAGGTTTGAGGGACAGAGGAAACATTTTGCACTTCTAATTTAGGCTAGAATCCAGTTTGAGCAAGAATCATGCTGTCAGTTTAGTAAAAATCCCCTGCCCTTGTTATCTGACCACTGTCAATGTCTTACCACCCTGGCCTGGCTTCAGCAAGAACTCTGTTGAATCAGTCTAACAAGAATCTTCCTCATCCCTGATGCTTCCTCTTAGTAATTTTCCACCCACTGATCTCCACCCTGCTGCTTGGTTATAAATCCCCACTTGTCCTTGTTGAGTTGGAGTTGGGTACAATCTCTCTGCCCTATGGCAAGACCTCATCACAGTGGTCACTACACCTATCACGATGGTCCCCACTTGGATAAAATCATTCTTACTGTCTTTAACAAGTGTCATCAATAATTTTTGCTTTAACAAGTATCAATAGCATATTTATTGAATTATTATCATTTATTATTTATTATTCTCTGATTATTTTATTTCTGTGATTTGTTACCTAAGAATGTAAAGTCCCAAGGGCAAGGGTTATTCTATATACATGTGTTTCAGCCAGACTTGGCTTTGTCAAGTAAGTTATACTCCCTCAAGAAATATTCATTGGGTCAGTTTTTATTCTGACCAATAACAGTAATGGAGGCAGAAGTTTGACATGGTACCATTGTGACTTGCCATATTCTAAAATGATGGCTTTGTTTATTCTCAATAATAGTGTCAGACTATTGGAAAGGTGGTAAGAAATGTGTGCTGTGTGGCCAAAATAAAGGCCAAAGAGTATATGCATGAGATTGTTATATTAATATGATGTCTAATATTTTGATCTAGACTTTAACAGATATCATGAGATGAACAAGAAAACCTATCATTCTGAAACACTGTGTGATAGCAGATCTCAGGTATTCTCTTCTGTTATAGTAGAAAAATATAAGATACATTATTAAACTACTTTTTGTTTTGTGGAATGCTCATTTTTCTTCATTTTGTATTGTGGAATGCTCATTTTCCTCACTCATTTAAGGGAGTGAAATTTACTTAATTATAATGATTTTTCTAAAGCACAACTTTGATCAGGTATACCTCTTTAAAAAAAAAAAAAAAGACAAAGGTTCCCCATGGCTTACAGTATACAATTTAAGCTCTCTGTGGTGCCTTAGTTGTGTTTCTCTTGAAAAAAGATGCCAGTGCAAAAAAGTGTATTTGGAAATGCAGGGTACCCTATTAGGAGACTGGCAAGTAATCCCCAGAAGGGAATATGTTTTTAGGTCAGCTATACAGTGGACAACTGGAATTTAGCTCTATGGGGGTAACAGAGCGAAATTCCTGGATTCTTCTTCCAGTCCAGGGGTGAGTGAGCTGAGGTGTATATACACCAACTCCCATCAGCTGCTGATTGAAGGCTGGTCCCAACAGTGTCAGTCCCCTCGTATTTCTAACCTGCCACAGTCTCTGTCAGAGTAGACATCAGCAGTTGCAGAGAAAATCCGCCAGCACAGAGATGCATATGCTGGCAGCAGGAAGTCATCAGGATGTTCAGAAAGTATAGTGCCTGAAGGATATTGCTAAACACAGAGAGCATCTACACAGCATTAAGCCCTTCCATGTTCTCGCCCCTCCCTGTCTTCCTCCATGTAATGGGTCTTGCTTTAAGCACTTGAAAAGGTTTCTAGAATATTAAATTTTTCAAAAAAAATTAAAATATTAACCACAGTTTCTGGTGTGTTTTAGTTTTAGGTGGCCAAAAAAGTTTTTTTTTTTTTTCCTTCTTTCTCAATTCAATTGCTATGACTTCTGCATTTTTTCCACTAATGTCTTTATTGCAAACCATAATTTTTCTTAACTATGAATTTTTTCCTTAGAGAGATATATTCTTTTTTGGATTTTATTATTTTCTACATGTTTTATCTCCACCAGTGGATTCCAAATTCCCTGAGATCAGGGTTTATAATTTTCATCTTTGTAATTCTCATAGCACCTGATTCATTGTCTTGCACATTTTGCATTTACAAGTGTTTAATAAATATTCTTGGATAGATCCATGAATGAATGATGTGACTGATTTAATGGCTATTGAATTTACATAACTTTCAGATAACCAGGCATCTTGTCAAAACTCCAATCGGCTTTTGGATTTAGTTAAGTGTAGGCACAAATCCCCTCCTAAAAGCTGTGATTTCTGCTTCTTACCCAGAAATTGTTTCTGTATTTCCTGATTCAAAATGTCAAATTTGACGTTCTGCAAGCATCGGAACTCACAGAGCAATGCTTTAGTGGGAAGCTATTTGCAATGTGAAGTTGTACCTTTAGCCCCAGAACAGATATGGATTGTATGCTCCACATGTGCTGGGGCTTGGCCGAGAGGAAGGAGAAAGAACTATCAGTCACTGCTTCTGAGAACTGTTGGCGTCCTTGTGAAGATAAATACCGAGCGTGGGAGAATCGGACAGATCTGGGATTGACTATAACTCTTCCCTTTGCTAGCCATGTGACCGAGGACACATAATTTGACTTCAATGTTGGGACTTCAGCCTACCTTCTTAATTCATTTAAACTCACATGCAATTCTTTTATTCAAGTCTTAAATGACCTGCATATAAAATAATAATGCTTAAGACACAGTATTTCTGGCGATGCACTTATTAAACCCTTTTTATATATCACATAATAAGCTCTAGTTAACTGACAGCTTTTTAAAAACAATTGCTTATTAAAAATAAGCTATGAAAAATGTGGGCAATATGGACCTCAGTGCAGTGATAGATATTGCTCTGGTCTGAATGTATATTGATATTTGTGACTGAGTCCTCTGGAAACAAAAGCAGATGCCAGTGAATGCAGCAAATGAATGTGAATGTATATAGTTTACTGTAGTCAATGTGAGGAAGGAGTCTTCAGAGGTGAGGTTTTGAAGACTAATAATAATAGTAATAATAACAACATATTATTGACACTTTTTCAATAAATACTCCAAAAAAAAATTCTCTCTCCAATGCCCTTGTTTTCCTAATCTAGATGAATAAAATTCCAAATCTATCAGCTACTTCCGACTATTCCTCCAAGTATGTGTGTGACTATTTCCTCATTTTATCTGGTTCCTGTCAGTCTTTGGAGTGCTAGGTTTTCCTCCAAGGAAGATAAATAAAACTAAATCCATTAAGGTCTGCTCAGGAATCCTGTTTCCTCATGGAGAGTTTATCTTTCTTTAAAATGAACAATATGACTGTGTCTAGCTATACTTAAATCTTGGGGTCTATCAAGAATTAACATTATATAGACTATTTACCACAGATAAATTGTTTGCTCTTTTTCCTTAATAGATCATAGGGCATGGAATTTTAAGCCTGGGAAGGATATTAAAAATGATACATGTCTTGTACCTATCTCTTTACATTGAAACATCTACACATATTTAAAGTTTTATGTACATATTAGCTCTACTTAATATATTTTTAACTTGAAATAACATACCATAAAGCTATAGGTCTCCATTGCTATAGCTCAACAAACTACTTTGAATTAGAAAAAAAAATTACAATCAAACTCCAAGGTCTAAAAAAAGATAATACCTAGTGATGTTGAGCTTACACTGAAATAAACTGCTAATATATTGCTGATGAGGATATAAATTAGAATCACTTTTCTGAACACTAATTATGTAAACTGTATCAAGCATTTTAATGTTATTTAGCATTGATCTATTAATATTCTATCTAGAAAGTGATCTTAAGAGAGTATTCAGATATGCATACAGAGATTAATACATAGGGAAGTTTATCATAGCAAGATATAGAATGATGAGTTTATTAAAATCCTAAATGGAGAATGATTGAATAAATAATGCAGCCACATTATGGAATAATGCATCAGTAGAAGACTGAAGTTTTCAAAAAATATTTAATGACATAGCAGTATAAATAAAAATATTAAAATTTGTATCAGGGATATGGTCTTTGTTTTGTCATATGTGTGTGTGTTTGTGTGTGTATGTGCATGCTCATATATTTAGCCATATAAACAGGATGTTAAAATGTTACTATTTCTGTCTCTATTAAGCTGAGAACAATAATCAAATAATAAGGGACAAATACTCTTATAGTTCAAAGTAAGGTGCCACTGCATCTATGCAGGGCTTTCAGAGGGTCAATATGTTGACCTTCAGCCCAATATCTTCTTCAGCATTATAAAATGATTGGAATTAAAGAGACCGGGGAGAGGAGCTTTATTTGAAGATATTTCCTAAAGTGTGGTGGCATTTTCCCTTCCCTCTCTCATCCCTTGAAAGGCAACCCTCCTCGCCTCAAGCAAACCGAGAGGAACTTTGAGAAAACCAGCAATGATATCCTTCCAATTGTTCAAGCCAAAAAGACCTTGAGATTAAGTTTGACTCCACTTTTCCTTGTATATTCCACATGGAATTCATCAGGAAATCTTGGTGTATGCATAAGCAAAACATATATAGTATCTGATTATTTCTCCTCATTGTCACTGCCTCCCCAAGACTGTCACCATCATTTTCACCTGGATTATTGCAAAAGTCTCCTCTGATTTTTCTGATTCCACACTTACCTTATAGTTTGTATTAACAAAAAAGCCAATTAAATCTTGTTAAAACATGTCAGAATATGTCATTGTTCTACTCAAAAACCTTGTGTTCCCATCTCATTCAGAGTGGAAGTCAATGTCTCTACAAATGCCTGTGAAGCCCTAAATGTTCTCCTCTTCCTCTGTTACCTCACTGATACATCTATGGCCCTTCCTTTGCTCATGTGAAGTCTTGCAGGCTCTTGGGAGCAAGGGGCAAGATGGCCGACTATCTGATGTCTGGCCGATCTGGCAAGACATCACTTGCCAGATCATCCTGGAGGGAAAGGAGTGCTTCAGATAAAGGAGAGGGGGGAATGGGCACAGCTCAGGTGTAGTTCAGAGGAAGATGTGCTGGAGCTTGCTGGGGACTTCACAGAGGGAAACTGTGAAGCAGAACAGGAAAAGGAAAAAGCAAAAAAGATATTGGCAAGGATCAAACTGAGAGAGGCTCAGAGCCCAGTTAAGAGGTAAGGGGGGATTCCATTTCTCCTTCCCACACACCTTCAGTAATCAGCAGGCTACCAAGTTGTTTGAAAGCTTTCCCATCCTTAGGAGCCCAAGCACTGCTGCAACCACTGAACTGTGTAGAGAACTAGCATGATCCCAGAGCTTGGACATTCTGTGCAAATCCCTTCCTGGGACAAGGCCCAGAGAAGCCAGGGTCCCATTTATCTTCTGATCAGACTCTTTTCCTCCCCAGTCCTTACCCCACCCCTTCCCCACCCACTGCAGCCAGAGGGCAGATTGAGCTAAGACTTATGGGGGTGGCTGCCTCTCATCAGCAGGAGTACCTCCAGTCTGAAGTTTCTACAGAGAGTGGGGCCCGCACCTTTCCCTTTGGGGACCTGCAATAGACATAGAGGTGCCCTATCTGGGAGTTCCCTGCCTGCCAGCACTCCCCAGAGATACATGCCAGCAGGTCAGACATGCATGCTGCATCCTGTGCCCCCAGGACTGGAATGAGTTGCTAGGAGGCACAAGAGAAAGATTTGAGAGCCTGATTCAGGAGGCAAGGGAGACCACATAGGCAGAACTAATAGGAGAGTACAGTGTGAGTGTGAGCCCTAGTGATCTGGTGGAGCACCCATCCCCTTACTGGAAAGTAAGTCCCACTGAAATTCCAAGCCCACCGCTGCATTGCTGCTGAGCACAGAATTTTGGGGCATACATTTGCAAATAAGCACTGGAAGGAGACTCTCGGGGCAGGGGTATCGTGAGAGGGGTGGAGCTTACTCCCATAGCCTGGGCCCCAAGACCTCACTATTGAGTCCCTACCACGGTCAGTGGAACCTTTCCAAGGCCCAATAGTTCACTCAGGACTCCCAACCCTGAGCAGTCATTACTCCTGAACTTGGTTTGAGCAAATGCCCACTGCCCATTCATTCACGACCACTGCCTAAATAGACTTACCCAGATGCCACTGTCACCTCCACGGTCACCTCCACCGAGTGAGCCCAGCCAAAGCAATTCCCCACAACAGCAGCCACCAAGTAGAGGGTCACAACCAGACCCCAAAGTGAACTTCCAACAATAAGCCGGGGACATCCCTCCACCACACACAAAGATCATCCAGCACTGGCTCAAAATGTGGCAATCACAGAAAACATGGGTTAAAATAAAACAGCTTTTTTATATGCTCTCAGTGCACCCATCCCTTCCCTGACAGGTCAACATTCCAGAATAGGAATCAAAAGTCCATCTAGGGCCCCCCTTCTCCTAACTAAACAGGAGAGTTCCCACTGAGCAAAGGAAAACAGGTGCCCTGCAATCGTGTTAACCCACAGCTGAGAGAAGAGAAGCCAGATGAGAAGAAAACAGCAAAAGAACCCTGGCGATATGAAAAACAAATGGTTTGACATGCCCAAGGCAACACAATGGAGCTACAGTACTGAACTCCACCCACAAGGAAATTGCCGACATGACAGAAATGGAATTCAGAATATGGATGACAAATAAGATGAATGTAATTGAAGAGAAAGTTGAAAATCAACACAAACAAGCTCCCCAAAATTCCAGGAAATCAATGAAAAAGTTGCTAAAGAGCTAGACAACATAAGAAAGGATATAATAGAACTTAAAAAAAGTAAAGACTCATTTAAGAAATTTCAAAACACAACAGAAAGCTTCAACAAAAGACTAAATCATGGAATAGAAAGAATCTCAAAGCTTGAAGACAAGGCTCTTGAGAGGACCTAGTTATGCAAAGAGACAGAGAAGAGTATAAAAATGTCTGAGTAATCACTGAGAGATATAGGACTATGTGAAACAAACTAACATTCCAATTATAGGTATCCCTGAGGGAGATGAAGAAAGAACTAAAAGCATGGAAAACCTATTCGAAGGAATTATTGAGGAAAATTTCCCTGATATCACCAGAGATTCAGACATATGGATACAAGATGGATGTTAAACACCAGGAAGATTCATAGCAAATAGGACATCTCCATGACACATAGTCATCAACCTGGCTAAAGTCAAAATGAAAGAGAAAATTCTTCAAGCAGCAATACAAAAGCAACGAATAACCAACAAATGAAAACCCATTAGGCTAACTGCAGACTTCTCACTGGAAAACTTATCAGCCAGAATTGAATGGGGCCCTATCTTCAATCTTCTTCTTTTTTTTCTTTTTGAGACAGAGTCTTACTCTGTTGCTCAGGCTAGAGTGCCATGGCATCAGCCTAACTCACAGCAACCTCAAACTCCTGGGCTCAAGTGATCCTCTTGTCTCAGCTTCCTGAGTACCTGGGACTACAGGTGCATGCCAGCATGCCCGGTTAATATTTTGTATTTTGTTGTTGTTGTTGTTTTTGCCTGGCTAATTCTTTTTGTATTTTTTAGTAGAGATGGGGTCTCACTCTTGCTCAAACTCCTGAACTCAAGCAATTCTCCTGCCTCAACCTCTCAGAGTGCTAGGATTACAGGCATGAGCCAACATGCTCAGCCCCCATCTTCAATCTTCTTAAACAGAACAACTGCCAGCCTAGAATTTTGTAACCTGCAAAAGTAACTTTCATAATTGATAGAGAAAGTAAATCTTTTCCAGACAAGCACACACTGAGGAAATTTGCCATGACCAGACCTTCCCTGCAGGAAATATTCAGAAAGGTGTTATACACAAATCAGCACAACAGACACCCACCAGTGTAAAATCACCCCCCAAAGCCTCCAAATCCACAACTTTTATAAAACAGTAGCACAAGAAGGAAAACAAAGCAGTAAGGTTCTATTCAACAGGATGAACGGATCAACATCCCACAGATGAATTCTAACACTTAATGTTAACAGTCTGAATGCTCCCCTAAAAAGACACTGGCTAGTTGAATGGATGAAAAAACAAAACCCAAATCTCTTCTGTCTCCAGGAAACACATCTAAACCACAAGAACACACACAGACTCAAAGTGAAAGGAAGGGAAAAAATATTCCACACAAATGGAAATCAAAAGAGAGCAGGTGTAGCCATCCTCATATCAGATAAAATTGAGTTGAAGCCAACAAAGGTAAATGAAAACGAAGAAGGTCATTATATAATGGTAAAGGAAGCAATTCAATAAAAAGATGTAACAATTCTTAATACATGTGCCTAACACAGTAGCTCCCAAATACATAAAACAAATTTTACTAGAGCTAAGCAGAGAAATATATGGCACTATTATAATTGCTGAGGACCTTAACATACCATTGTCAGAGCTTGACAAATGAGCAAAGCAGAAAATAAATAAACAAAAAAAAATGGACTTAAACCAACTGTAAATCAAATGGATCTAACAGACATTTACAGAACACTCTACCCCAAAACTACTGAATACATATTCTTCTCCACAGCACATGGGACATTCTCTAAGACTGATCATATCTTAGGCCACAGAACAGGACTCAACAAATTCAATAAAATTGATATCATTCCATGGACCTTCTCAGACTACAGAGGAATAAATTTAGAAATCAATTGCCAAAGAAATACTGAATTCTATACAAAGTAATGGAAAGTAAACAACCTGCTGCTGAATAATTACTGGGTGAAGAATGAAATTAAGGTGGAAATCAAAAGATCTTTTGAACTGAATGACAAAGGGAACAAAAGCTATCAAAATCTGTGGGACAAAGCAGAAGCATTTTTCAGGGTTAAATTCATGGCCTTAAATTCCTACATCAAAAAGACTGAAAGATCACAAATTAACAACCAAATATGACACCTCAAGGAACTAGAAAAGGAAGAACCAACCAAATCCCAAGGCAGCAGAAGAAAAGAAGTACCAAAGTCAGAGCAGAACTAAAAGAAATGAAAAACAAAACAAAAAAAAAATATAAAGAATCAATGAAAAAAAAAAGTTGGTTCTTTGAAAAGATAAATAAAATTGACAGACCTCTTGCTAGATTAAACAAGAACAGAAGAGAAAGGATCCAAATAAGCTCAATCAGGAATGAAAAAGAAGACATTACAGCTGATACCACAGAAATACAAAACATTATCCATAAATATTATGAAAATCTCTATGTACAGGAACTAGAAAATGTAGAAGAAATGGACAAATTCTTGGAAACATACAACCTCCAAAGACTCAAGCAAGAAGAAATAGAACTTCTGAACACATCAATAATGAACAGTGTGATCAAAGTAGTATTAAAAAATTTCCCACCAACAACAAAAAAACCTTGGACCAGATGGATTTACAGCCAAATTCTACCAGACCTATCAAGAAGAGTTGTTACCTATACTACAGAAATTATTCCATAATATTGAGAAGGAGGGTATTCTCCCTAATTTATTCTATGATACCAGTATCACCTTAATACCAAAACCAGGAAAGGACACAACAAAAAATGAAAGCTATAGACCAATATCCCTTATGAATGTAGATTCAAAAATCCTCAATACAATACTACAAAACCAAATTCAGCAGCATATCAAAAAATAATCCACCAGGACCAAGTGGGCTTCATCTCAGAAATGCAAGGATAGTGTAATATGCATAAATCAATAATGTGATTCACTACATAAACAGAAGCAAAAACAAAGACCACCTGCTCATTTCAATAGGTGCATAAAAAGCATTTTATAAAATCCAGCACCTTTTCATGGTAAAAAACCCTTAAAAAACTAGGCATAGAAAGAATATATCTCAAAAAGACATATATGACAAACCCACAGACATCATCCTCAATGGCAAAAAAGTAAAAACATTCCCCCTAAGAACTGGAACAAGACAAATGTGCCCACTGTCACCACTAGTATTCAGCATAGTGCTGGAACTCCTAGCCAGAGCCATTAGGCAATAGAAAGAAATAACGTGTATATCCAAATTAGAAAAGAGGAAGTCAGAGTATTGCTCTTCACTGTTGACATGATCTTGTACCTAGAAAATCCCAAAAACTCCAGTAAGAGACTCCTGGAATTGATAAATAAATTCAACAAAGTCTCAGGGTACAAAATCAGTGTGCGTAAATCAGTAATATTTCTATATACCAATAACAGTCAAGCTGAGAGTCAAATCAATGTCTCAATACCATTTACAATAGCTACAAAGAAAACAAAAAAAATCTAGGAATATACTTAACCAAGGAGATGAAAGATCTCTGCAAGGACGACTACGAAACACTGGGGAAAGACATTTCAGAGAATGAAATACAGGAAAAACATATGATGCTCATGTATTGGCAGAATCAACATTGTTAGTATGTCCATACTATTCAAAGTGACTTATGGATTCAATTCAATCCCCATCAAAATACCAACATCATGCTTCACAGATCTGGAAAAAAATAATTCTACCTTTCACTTGGAGCCTGAACAGAGCCTAAATAGCAAGAGCAATCTTAAGCAAAACAAAAATAAAAACAAAATCAAAACAAAGCAACAAAAAAACAAAAAAACAAATCTGGAAGCATCACATTTCTAGACTTTAACCTAAACTATAAGGATATAGTAACCAAAACATCATGATATTGGTACAAAAATAGAGATATAGACCAATGGAAAAAAACAGAAAACACAGATATAAAACCACTTACCCACAGCCAACTGATCTTTGTCAAAGCAAACAAAACTGTACACTGGGGAAAAGAAGTCCTATTCAACAAAATGGTGCTGGGAAAATTGGATAGACACATTCAGAAGAAGGACTCTTATCTCTCAGTATTCACAAAAAATATTTCAAGATGGATAAAAGGCTTAAATGTAAGGCAAGAAACCATAAGTATTCTAGAAGAAAATGTAGGAAAAACTCTTCTAGATATCAGCCTAGGCAAAGAATTTATGAATAAGACCACAATGGCAATCACTGCAAAACCAAAAATAAATAAATGGGATTTGACTAAATTAAAAAGCTTCTGCATAGCTAAGGAAACAATTAACAGAGCAAATAGATAATCTACAGAATGGGAGAAGATATTCATAAGCCCTACATTGGATAAGTGGCAAAAAACAAGAATCTACAAAGAATTCAAGCAAATCAGCAAGAAAAAAACAAACAAACCCATTAAAACGTGGGAAAAGACATGTACAGAAGTTTTTCGAAAGAAGATAGACCAATGGCTAATAAACACATGAAGATATGTTTAACATCACTACTCATCAGAGAAATGAAAATTAAAACCACAATGAGATATCACCTTACCCCTATTAGAATGGCTTTAATTAAAAAGTCCAAAAATAATGCATGCATGCTGGTGTGGATGCAGAGAAAAAGGAATGCTTATACTGTTGGTGGGACTGGAAATTATTACAACCTCTATGAAAAACAGTATGGAGATTCCTCAAAGAACTAAAAATAGACCTACCATTTGATCCCCAGCAATCCTACTATTGGCTATCTACCCAAAGGAAAAGAAATTTTTCTATCAAAAAGACACCTGCACTCAAATGTTTATTGTAACACAGTTCACAATTGCAAGATGTTTAATCAACCCAAATTTCCATCAATTCATGAGTGGATTGATAAAATGTGGTATGTATATATCATGGAGTACTACTCAAGCATAAAAAGGATGAATTAATGCCCTTTGCAAAAATTTGGATGAAACTGGAGACAATTCTCCTATGTGAAGTATCTCAAGAATGAAAAAAGAAACACCACGGGCACTCACTATTAAATTGTAAGTCACCAATGAGCACACATGTGCACAGAGGGAAGTAAAACTCAGTGGAAATCAAGTGGTGGGGGGGACAGAAGAGGGAGAGGAGCAAAAACCTACCTAATGGATCCAATTAACACTATTTGGCTGATGGATACACCTATATCTGTGACTCAAGCATTACAAAAATAATCCATGTAACTGATAACATTTATTCCCCATTAATATTTTGCAGTACAATATAAATAAAATTACAATCTCTATGCTCATCTTAGCTCTTCCAATCTCCCCTCATCCTATACTACTTTTTTTTATAATACTAGTCACATACTGTGTAATTCACTCTCTGTAGGGTGACCATATGTCGTGGTCTGCCTGAGACAGAATGGATTTATGCCTGATATCTTGACATAATTATAAAGAGCATTTCTCTTTCCCTTTCCCTCTTATTTTACGCTAGAAAATGAAATCTCTTGGTTGATCAATCTATGTATAACAACAAATATTTTTGTCTATTTTGTTCATAGTTCAAGAACAATGGCTCCCAAATGGTAGATATTCAGTAAATATATGTTGAATGAATAAGTGAATTAATCAATAAGCTCAATATTTGAACCATGAAGTTTGTGAGAATACAAGGAACAGTTGTTCAACTCATACCTGAAAAACTCAGAAGCAGTGAACTGTGTCTGGACCTTCTGAATGGTAGTGGAAGGAGAGAAGGTGCCAGGTGCACCACTTCTGAGGACCTGGCTCACCAGAGACAATAAGGGAAGGAACTGGCTAGGGGTCAAGGTTTGATGATCCCACCACATTGGATTTTGATTAGTGGCATAAGACTATTCTTGGGACGAGAAGCATCCTGAGATATTTTTACCATTTATGATTAGAAACACTAGGATTAATCTGAGAGTTCATCCAGGAGTAAGAAAAGAACTAGCCTACTGAAGAAATTTAAAGGACAGTGAGGGAAAAGAGGAAATGTGGTTCATGCTTGTACATTTGTGTGTAACTGTTCGTAAGTTAATATTTAAAAGTGTAAGCTGGGGCTATGACGTAGCTGGGTTTAAATCCCTCCCCCACATCTTAATAACTGCTGGAAATTGGTCAAGTTGCTTATCCTCTCTATGCTTCACATCACAAATGGGCCAATACATTTATAAGGAGATATTTTTCTCATATAAACATTTTCAACAAGGTGTCTTTGGGTGAATAATGTGTGTGCATGTGTGTATAATTTACATATATATATTTTTTTCTGGCTAATTTGGTTAAAGATGAAATTTTTGAGAAATACTACAAAACATTCAATTCCTTTTTTAGGAAAGGAGAGATTAAAAAAATGTTTTGGCCCACCTTGGCAATCTGTTCATATCCATTAAGTGCTTCTATAGCTTAGAAGACCCATGTCCTATTTTTAATGCCTATATACTTGAGAAGTCAGCAGAGACATGTCATAAACTTTGCAACTATTAACTGGTTACAAATCAATTTTCTATTAAAATGCTGATGATGTGCAGAGGAGAACTGGTGCCTTCTCTATCATGATTGTGAAATCATCATCATTAACCTCCTTTAAAAAAAATCAAAACCAGGAACAAGTATTACTGTTTCTATGAAGAATTTATCAAAGACATGTTGTCAGATGCAGAGAGAAATCTTAAACTTAGTGATTCTATTCTCTGTGATAAATCTTGGAATGAAAACAATTATCCTTATAGCTAAAGCAAAATAAAACCAAAGAAACAACCTGCTCTTGTTTCCAATTACCTACATTTTTTTGGTAAAGGTGATTTTGTTAGGCTTGGATAATTGCTTCAACCTTTTTTACTTGGTGTGGCTATGCAGCCAAGAAGTAAAAAATAAACAAAAAAGTATTTACATGTCCAGAATATACAAATTTTTGAGATGAAAACAATTGTTTTTAGAATAAAACAAAGTGTCTTTTCTATCAGGCCCTACACTTAGATTGTATTGGTGAGAGAGGAGAGTTATCTTCTTGGCAGCTATTATTTCTCCACTGGAAAGTGGCTTATTGTGCCTGGATGCTGGAGTCCTACTTTACGTGCTTTCTTTCAAAATAGCAATTCCGTCTAAAGGTTATCGTTTTCAAGAGCAGTCCTCAGGCTTTTAGCACTCTGCCATGCACTGGGAGCTGACTGGGATCTGGCTTGATGCCTATTTACAAGCTGGTGGGATTGCGAATGACAGGAAGCCTCTGTCAGCCTTCTCCGTTGTGCTGTAGCGCCCTCTTGGTTTACTGCTCCACCCCAGCCTCTGTCCTTGACTGCTCAGTTGGAAAACATGTGATAGTCAAGTTCAGCCAAGGTATCAGCTGAAAGATCATAAACTTATACCTCTCAGTCTTTCCCACCCGTACGTTCCGAATTGGGAGAATGCCTGCATGACCCTGAAGAGCCTTGGGTAAACCCTATCTCATCTTTAAAAGATTACACACAGCCATATTTGTTTTAATAAAAAATGTATATCAATGTCATCTGCTCAAATATTCACATACATCACAATTAGAATACATTACTTATTGACATCCAGTAAAATTAGCATTCTGAGGAACACTTCAAGAGTTCTTGACTCTCTGCTCAGTTAGAAAACATGTGATAGTCAAGTTCAGCCAAGGTATGAGTTGAAAGCATCATAAACTTATAGTGCTCAGTCTTTCCTACCCATACGTTGGTGAAATGATGCTATGGATACGATACATTTTATTCTCTGTGAAACTCTCAGAGTTGCATTTCTGAAACTCATGGTGTTAGTACTCTGCAGAAATTTTTTTAAAGGAACCTCATTTAGATGTTATGTCATTTATTATTACATCATTATGCTATAGAAAAAATAAGGAAATAATAGCTCTACGTTTATTTCTCTGACCTTGGTGAGTTTCCAACAATCCCACAAATTCTATTTACCCAGGATCTCAACTCTGGCCCCTTCTCATTTGTACTCCATTGTTCTGAACATATATCCCTCCCTGCTGTCTCCGTTGTCCCAAACTTCTGACATTTGTCTTCTTCTTAAGTCCTTACTCTCCCACTAAGTTCAATAAAGAATATATTCTAATATAATAGTACAAGTCTTATCCTGCTATATAATGTATTTTCATATTATGCATTTTGTCTTCATTCAAAGGAAAGAAACTTCCCACTGGCACATCTCTGCTGGCTTATAGAACCATATTTTTCATGGCATGTGTGAGAAGCATATGAGAGTCCTGACTCGTGCCACTTCTCTACTCCTGCACTTTCTCCCCATCTTTCTTTTTTGTGATTTGGGGCAATGAGGGTTCAATATTGAAGGAAAGTGAGCAAGCTAGCCAGCGTTCCTTTCTAAAACCCCACAGTTCTTTGTATGAATGAGAGCGGCAATATTGCTAAGTTTTTCTCCTCAATCTTTGGTCACACACTATGGGTCATTTCCTTCTGTAAGCCATACCTCAGTTCAGGGTCCTGAAAACATAATTAATACTAGAATCTAAGAGCAACAATAAACCACAGACTGTATGAACCATGGCATATGGATCCTTGAAATGCAGCTTTGCAAGTCCAGAATGCCGTCAATAGGACATCTTTACTGTAATTTTATGAAAGTTAAATTCCATATGCAAATAAAATACATAGGAAAAGTAAACAGAAAAGTCTTTAGAAAGATTAAACAATGAGCTGAATAGTATTTAAGCGCCATAGAAGTTTGGGAATGGGGGAAATCAATGTTTCCCAATAAATGAAATATACATCAGTCTTGCAGAGAACACTTTGAATGGCATTGCTTTTTGGCTAAGAAATAATGTGGAACATTGTGCTTATTGAATTTTAAACACCATAAATTTCATAAAAGGTGGCTCTTCCCTCCTTGTCTCAATAGAAATAGAAATGGTTTGTATTATAAATGCATTCCTGCATTCAAGTGCATTTCTAAAGAGAGAAAGAACTGGGCAGTGGTAATTTTCTTCTGTTAAGCAGTGTTACTTTGCTTATTGTGAACTTTCAAAGATCTTTGTACATTGCAATTTTTGAATTCCACCCACAAAAGTGAAAATGTTTGCTTTGAATAGAAATTCCATTAACCATAATCTGTTTTCGTTCTATCGTTCCAAACTTATCTGCTTCTATTTCATCGTGCTTGCCATCCTGCATTCCAGATACATCAAACTATTACCTATTTTGTGAACCTGTCTTGTCTTTACAACAATACTAGTCTCATTTCTAGCACAGTTCATGGCACTTGGAAAGTATAGATATTCTGCTGAATACCTCAAGGCTCTTTTGTCTTTTGACTGCCTTGCTGCACTTATCTTCCTACCTGTCCTTGAAGGCTAGACTCAAATGCCTTTTGTTCCTTGAAGCTGATCTCTCATTTGGGATGTTAGTCTCTCTGCTATGCCCCACAGCTCATATCTTGATTACAGTAAGCATTTAATTTCTGTTTGTGTTGAGGGAGCCTTCATCCAGAAATGGGAACTACTCTGGAATTTATGAGTAAGTGCTAGGTGTTTGAAGTCAAATTGGGTTTGGTTAATATTTTATTCTCTAGTGTTAGGCCTTGTATCAGTTTTCTATAGCCCTGTATTTCATTATCTATTTATCAGAGTGATAACTTGTACTCTCTTTCATCTTAAAACATACCAGCTTCATCTTTCCCCCATCAATACGTTGGAGTTTTTGTGTATTTGCTATTCATTTGATCCTGTCATGTTGGACATGAAGAAAAAATCTCAAGTTATATCCTCGAGGCTAAACGGAATAAGTGCTCTTCTATCTGCAAACGTTGCCATGTTCATGGCCAGACGTACGTAGGATACTGAGAGCTCTCGAGAAAAATAAGATGACATTATAGCAAGCAGACTAGGGCAAGTCTGCCTCCTTGTAATAGCTATGTGAGAAAACAGTATAGAGATATAGTTAGAAGTTCAGATTTGGAGACAGAATGCCTAGGTCTGAATTCCAGCTCTCTGGTTTATCAACTGGCCACAATAGTTTTGTGCCGTATAAACTTGGTCCACTTGGAATGAAATTTCCAAAAATTTCCTTTCTTTAATATTTCTGAATTAAGGTTGGCCTCTCTAGGCATCGTGCCATCATTAAAACATCCGAGGAATCTGGGATCTAGAATACTATGTGACCACTCAGAACTTCAAGGGGCCAGAGCCACAAAAAGGGTGTGTGTGTTTTGTTTACAAATGCTGCTGAAAGACCGTTTATCATAATCATGTTCTTATATGTCTGTCTCCTCTATCATACGGTCCTGAAAGTCAGTGTACTCTTCCATTTGTTTCTCATCTTGTATTACGTACACTGCTAAGGATGCTGAAAATAGTGCTTCACACATAGTGTGAGTTCCACTGAAAATGATCGAACTAAAATAGAACAATATGGGTGCATTATTTTTAATGGTATATCAATTATGAAAGTTAACATTTGCTATAAAAGAAGTATGGAAGCTTATTTTTCTCTCGATTTGGGATAGGTGGTCCAGGGTAGAGATGCTCTTTTTGTCTTCCTACTGTTTCATTCTTTCTGTGCCATTTTCTTCTTCACAGTCATCTCGCCATTATGATGTGGAAGCTCTACTCCCAGTCTCTCATTTATGGTGCAGGTGGGAACCTTACAAAGAGAAAAGTAAGACAACCTTTCCTGAAATACCACAGGAAATCCAATTTCTGCTTTTGTCTCATCAGCATAAACTATGACTCACACCAATTCTAGCTGTCAAAAAAGACTAAGAAATAGAGTTTTAACCTGAGCATATCACCATCTTGAACAATTGGATTCTGTTAGTTAGGCAGAAAGAGAAAGTGGAAATCAGTAGGCAGATGGAAAAATCCTTCATGAGTAGGAGGAGAATACTTGAGCCAAAGAAAGCATAAAGCAGAGTGCTTTTGCCTTGAGCTCTTTGGAAGAAATAAAAATTTTCTCTCTTTGAAGATCTGGGGTGGTTCTTTGTACTTATACTATGTCAGAGAAAACTCTGTCCAGAGGGAAGTGAGTCAACAACAATCTGAATCAATTGAGTGGAGCTCAAACAACTAGAACTGTGATTCTACTAACGTGAGAAGACAAGGAAACTGTAATCATTGTTCAATAATTACAGTTAATGAATAAGTCTGATAATGGAGCCATTGAAATAACTTGTAGTATTATCCTGGATGTTTGTTTCGTTAATAAAGCAAAGAAATTGTCTTCAATTGCCTAAATTTGGGGGGCATAAGTGTAGTTTTGTAACATTCACTATAAGACTAGAAGTATGCATTCATCTTTTTTAAGGACTTAACATTTAGTTTTAGGGTTGCACTAAAGCCAGTTTTTTTTTTTTTTCTTTCCCTGAAGCACTCAGTTTTTACACAGTTTTGTGTGTGATGGTTATTGAACTCTTGCTTCTCTGCTCAAAACTCACCCTTCCATACTTTACTCTGTGATACTGGGAGTCTGCTGACCACATTTCTCCTTGGCCCAGCTTGTTCCCTATTAGGCTTTTCTGGTGAGATACTAAAAGGGATTGGAAGGAAGCAGGAGGGAGAAGAAACTTCCCGTTTATTTGATTCCTCTTCCACTCCACCTCATTCCAACCATCATTTTCTGCTCTGGCTGCAGCTATTGGATTCATTTGCAGCATTTCGTTCCAATTTTCAGTTTTTCTCTGAACTCCAAAGCCACCTTCACCAGGTCACCTAGCAATGCTAGCAGCAGCCAGGAAGCAGCCCCTCCTCAGAAGACTGAGACCCAGTTTAGGGAAAAGGGCATTCTCCAAAGCTTTTGAGTATTTGAGGGAGCTGTGATGTGTTTGATTCTCAGAGATCTGAGTCCCGGTTCAATAAAGATGTCTCTTCCAAGCTTCTAAATTCTAGTAACCTCTGTCTGTTTCATCAGTCCTAAAAGGGTTAGCAGCTTCTTACAGTCACTATTTGAAGTCTTGGAGTACTTTAAAACTTATTTAAACAAGTCTCTATATTGTTATGATTTTTCTGTCATTAAAATGCTGGTTTGGCTTCTATTTTTCTAACTGGACACTCACTGATACAATTAGTAAAACTAAAGTACGTTTAGACTTGCATGCCATCCTCAAAAAACACAGTAGGGAGGCAAGAGAATGAGTCTTAGCCAAAGGGGAGAATAAAAGCCTTACTTTTTTCAATATGCCAGGAAGGATGAAGTGCATGCCAACAACAAAAGGTACCAGTTCCCAAAGAGTGTATACTTTTTTGTGTATCAGAAAAAGAACAGCATCTCTCAGGAGGCTTTGTAGGAAAAATATAAGAGACATGGCCTTGTCGTGTCAGACTGTCCCAAAGAAATAGCTGTTAGGTGCTCTCTATTAATGGGGACAGCTAGGTGAATATGGGGTTTTGGCTATCCAGGCAAAAAGAGCAGTTTAAAACCTATCACACTTATACATTTCAAAGACAGTAATAGATTCTGAAATCAAACTACTGCATTATGAGTTTATTACACCAGCCAGACAATGATCTTTATCAATTTAGAAAGATTTTTGGTGCCTGAAGAAAGTCTCATATAAAGTGGAGGTCACCAAGCCCCCAATTGAGATTGTTCCAGTAATGCCCACCAGGATAGATGATATCTGTTTTATTATTGTAAATTGCCAGAACCCGTTCTGAATTTGCCATGTATTGAAAAGGGCACTTTTAAAGTTTAATGTTATAATGAAATAGAGTTTAATAACAGTAAAAATAGACAATGAAAATAAATTTGGTTCTTAAAAGAAAAAAAGTTAAACATGTCTAAGAAAAATTTTCCTTGGATGCATGATTGAGTTAAAACAGGTGTGAAATTGAATTAGAAGAGATACAGTATCCTAACACGAATTTTCAAAAAAATATTTCTCATAAACTTGAACCACAGATAAAAAACTTTGGGTTATAGGGAAAACCATATACATTGATGTTTTCGTTTTTTTTTTTTTTTTTTTTTTTTGAGACAGAGTCTCACTCTGTTGCCCGGGCTAGAGTGAGTGCCGTGGCGTCAGCTTAGCTCACAGCAACCTCAAACTCCTGGGCTCACTCCTCCCAAGTGGCTGGGACTACAGGCATGCGCCACCATGCCCAGCTAATTTTTTCTATATATATTTAGTTAGCCAATTAATTTCTTTCTATTTATAGTAGAGATGGGGTCTCACTCTTGCTCAGGCTGGTTTCAAACTCCTGACCTTGAGCAATCCGCCCGCCTCGGCCTCCCAGAGTGCTAGGATTACAGCCGTGAGCCACCGCGCCCGGCCAAAAGCTTCATTCTTTCACCAA
>CAUYRT010043045.1:0-37580 GCA_963574885.1 Lepilemur ruficaudatus | reverse complement strand
AGTCCCAGCTATTCAGGAGGCTGAGGCAGGATCGCTTGAGCCCAGGAGTTTGAGGTTGCTGTGAGCTAAGCTGATGCCACAGCACTCTAGCCCGGGCAACAGAGTGAGACTCTGTCTCAACAAAAAAAAAAACCTCGAAGAAGGAACAATGAAAATTCTTCAGATCCAAACTGAAACACTAACGAGAAACAACACGTAATTAAAATAAAAGGTGGAGACTCTGGGGGAAAATCAAACCTCAGGGACATCTGTGAACGATGGGGATGGTATTTCAAGTCTAAGGCAGATCATTCACTTGCCTCTCTGTGGTTTTGAAATGCGTTTGCCTCCAGGACTAAAGGAAGGGGAGATTTGATGCCACCAACAACCAGGTCTGTGGCTAAGATGCCTGTCCAGCTGAGCCGAGCTACCTGTGACAGGACATCCCACACGGAGAGTTCATGTTAATTTTAGGCCCCCAGATAGCAGAGTGAAGAAAACAGCGGCAGAGTCTGGTTCATCTTGACCAAATTGGGTCGGATGAGTCACGGTCAACAGTGTCCTCAGAGGCTATGAGCACGGAGCCCTTCTCAGCTACCGAAAGGGGCATGACACAAAGCCACTTCATGGCATGTCCCCAGGCTCAGGGCTGAATGACTTGGCGTGCCCTGCACTGTCCGGAAGCCATGAAGGAAGTGCTGGCCCAGGGCTGTGCTATACGACTCTGAGCCGGTGGTATGCCTGCATTTATTAAGCGCCTATTGCACGCCAGACGCTAGGAAGGGCCGACAGACAAGACCCTGCTCTGGAGGGATGATGAAACAGCACCTGTGGACAGTCACACTCTCGCCAGCCAACAGGCCGGGCTCGCAGCACTCTAAACGGATCAACACCCAGCCCTGCCAACTAGCCTATGTGGAAGGAACAAGTGGAACCAGGCCGCGGATGCTCAGAGGGAGCTGTGCAGAGCCCGACTCAGGCCGGGCGGCAGGGACAGAGGGAGGCCAGTGCTCCCCCCACCGGAGCCACCCTAGGTGGGCTGGGAGCGGCCCAGGGGGTCTGGATTTAGGAAGGCAAGCTGGGAACCAGCCCCTTCCTCCGCTGTCCGCACCAAGGGTGGGCAGATCCTGTCCGGCACTCTGCTCCCGGCCCTGGTCATCCAAGGGGACTGACCCACTCGGGAACAAGTTTGCCCACTTTTAAGTGTTTTCACGAGAAGTTCACTTTATGCTGCTACTGGGAGTCCAGGAGCGAACAAATGAGACTTAACAATGATTAAAGTGTATGATCAGCTTTTCAAGGAAACTGCAGAAAAACTTTATGTTCAAAAGAATGAGGACGAGATATGCCAGGCCCTTAGTTTCTTAGCTCTGTGGGTGGGAGGGCGGCTCTCATGGTCACTGGAGCGGAGCGCAGCCGCCCGCCGGGCCCGTGGCGGGGTGGGGGGTTAGGGGGGTGGGGGTATCGGAACGCAACAGCTGCCACCTCCTTCCTCCCGTGGGGGGTCCCCAGGACCAGGACTGCTCTGGGAGTCGCGCTATGGCGGCTCTGCTGACAGTGCGAGGGTTTGGGAAGGCGCTGCTGGGGGGCGGGGACTCTGTCCGGGCAGAAGGCGAAGGTGCTCCGGGGATATCCGCACCCTCCCCGCCCCTGGCCCTCGCTGGCAGAACCAGCATCCCGGAACCTGCGACCTTCGCAAGCGCCCCGGCGAGTCGGGGACGAGCTTCTGCCACCTGCGTCCGTCCGCCGTGTCCACGCGGGTCTTGCGTCCCGGGAGGGACCCCCCCGGGGCCCGTGGCTTGAGGGGGTCGGGAGTGCCAGGCCCCTGCCCCGCGCGCGGCCGGCGAGGGAGGGGGCGCGGCAGGGGTGGGGGCGGGGCCGCGGGGCGGGGCCGCGGGAGGGGGCAGCGGGCGGGCTCCGCGCTCCGTCCGCCCCCAACCTGCGCGCCCGCGCCGCGCTCCCTCCCGCTCCCGTCCGTGCGCCGCGGCCGCCGGCGAGGCAACTTCGCGTGCGCCCGAGGCGGCCGGACCCGTCCCGCGCCGCGCCCGCGAGCCATGGACTCTCTGGCCCGGCTGCTGCCCGCGCTCCTGCTGCTCTGCACGCGGCGGCCCGGCGGCACCAGGTGAGCGGCACCGGTCGCGGCGCATTGGGTGGCGGGGAGGAGGCGGGAGCTGCTCCGCGCGGGGCGCCCTCGGGCGGGGGCGGGAGTCTCGGGCTGGCCCCAGACCGCGCCGCTCGGGGGGGAGCCGGTGCGAACCTCGGGCCTCTGGACCCCGCGCCTCCTGCCCCGCGTCTCCCCCGCGGGCGCCGGTGCGAACGCGCCCAGTTGCCCCAGGTCGCAGACGAGGCGCCCCCCGGCTCCGGCACCCCAGACCCCGGCGCTGTCCGCCGTCCTGGTGCTGAACGCGGCAAGGCCGGGCGAGACCGGGCGTCGGAGCCGCTCGGGTTCTTCCCGTCCCGCTCCCCTGGAGAGGTCCTTGAGTCCCCGCCGGCCCTTTCCGCCGTCCCTGCCCGGCCGGCGCTCTCCAGGCGCGAAGCTGAGCGCTCGGGATGGCACGAGCTGCAGGGAAGGAGGAAAGATCCGAGAACACAGGCAGGAGGCTGCTCGCTTTCCAGCGGGAGCTGAGCTGCCCGGGAGCTTCCCCCGCGGCCGGTGGGCCTGGGACGGCCGCGGGAAGGCGCGTCCTGTGCCGCGTGGGCCGTCAAGGAGCGGCGGGCCCGCGCGCCGAGGGTCCGCGATCAGGAGCCCTGGGGAACGGCAGGGACCAACTCCCAAGTGGGCAGGTGGCCGGCAGCCAGGTGCCCCTGGCAACCGGGAAGAGGCTCTGGGTTTCTCTTTAGCTACTGGGGGGCTGCCTCCCCGAGAACGAGGAGGCTAGGGAGAAGGTCCCCTTAGCCGAGCTCCCTCCCTCTGGCTTCCAGCCGCCGACACAGCCCTGGCTTGCTACCTTCTCTGGGGATTGGAAAGGGGCTCCCAGGTCACCTAGGCATGTAGGGTCCCAGCGCTGAGCCCGGCCACCTTGCTTGGGAGGCGGGAGAGGCCAGTCAGCGGCCTTTTTGCAAATTACCTCAGTGCAAGGGCTGCAGGATACAGCACACACAGGTCCCCGGCATTGTGAGTTTCGTGCACACTGAAGGCTGCTAGGGACCGGAAACGGCTGAACGTCCCCCATGTCGTGGCTGTGGGCAGTCAGGCCGAACGCTGGGGCAGGGGTGTCGGGGTTCTCTGTGTGGGTCTGTGCGTGGGTCCAGCTGGGACGTGGCATCGGGCTGGAGGCCAACGGTCACCGCTCTGTGCAGCCCCCGTCTTCGGAACAGCTCCGTTCTGGCTTTGGTCCCAGTGGGCCCCTTCTCCTTTTCCTCTCCCCACTTCAAGGCAACCGGGAGGGCAATGCCGAGACCGACCACGGTTGTAGGCGCTGGGGGTGCTGGGTCAGCGCCAGCCCTGGCCACAGCCACTTAGCCAAGAGTGTGATATAGAAATGGCTCTGAAACCCCGAAGTTTTAGCCCAAGTTTGACAGCAGAACACATTTGGTGGCAAATCCTGTCCCTCACTGACAGCCTCATTTGTCTTTATTTATCCTACTTCCGAGGCCTGTGTATACATTTCTTGCTGGGAAATTCTCCAGACCCCCCCCTCCAAGCCTGCAGATGTGCCGTCTCCCCATTCTAAAATCTGAAAAATTCTGAATCCTGACCCGCGCCTGGCTCCTGGGGGCTGGGTAAGGTCTGATGCAGTGTGTCCCTGGGCAGGAAAGCTGGCCTGGCCAGGAGGGCGCCTCTGGGCTGTCATGGTGTCCATTCCTGGAAGGGGGTACCGGTACCGTGGGGGCACCCAGCATGGTGGTGGGTGCACTGCGTGCTGAGCTCCTTCTCACTTTCTAATTAAAAATAGTTACCATCTTGCTACATTTTAGAGTCTCTCCTTTTAGATGGTTGCATGCATGGGTGCTGGGCTCGACCTCTTGCTCGTGACTTCAGCCTGGCAACGACACCGCATGGGGTGGGTCTGAAGGAGCTCCCTGGGGTGGCAGCAGCTGCCAGCACAGCCCTTGGTGGCAAACTTCAAACTTAGCAGAGTGCCATCCCATCAGGGTCTGTGTCCCCTCCACGTAGAAACCAGGACAGCTGTTCTCCCTCCCTCCCTCCTTCCCTCCCTCAGTTTTTGGGTCCAATTCCTGGCATGGTGTCAGAGGACCTCAGGGCCCACTCTGGCTGGCACTCCTTCGTCCAGATCCCAGCAGTCCCTAGTGGGAAAGTCTTGGTGGGGTGAGAAGGGGTGCACTGTGCAGCAACTGCGGCCGGCCCGGAGCCTGGAGACCTGCACACATGGCTGAGCTCGCCGGCTGTGTGCCTACGTGGGTGGCCCTCCCGGGCTGCAGCACCTCGTCTCCCTGGGAAGCTGTGCCGCAGCTCCCACCTCTCCAGCGCGAGGTGCTCCTCCTTGCCTTGGTAACTGAGATGCTAGCATGGCTTGTGCTGCTCTAAAAGCAGAGCTGTCAGGATCGTGGGCTTGTGTGTGCACGGTGGAGAGATGCTCGGAGGGAGGAGGATCCGTTGCCTCGCTCAGCTACACCCACCTTCGCTTTCCATCCTCGGAGGCAGAGACCAGTGATGGGGTGGGTTTATGTCTCAGCGGGACCAGGAGGGGAGGAGGCCTGGTGACTCCCCAAAAGCAGTCAAGGTGGACACTGCATGTCCTGGTGCCCACTCTGCCCCATGGATGTACGTCCTAAATCCAAGTGTGGACCTGGAGCCTGGAGCATGTCTCTGAGCTTCTCTGTCCGTCTACGCAGAGGAAACCCAAACCCAGGCCGTCACGGGGCCCCAGACCCCAGGGCCACCAGGTGAGCCGGCAGCTCTCTCCCAAGATCTCTGACTTAGCCATCAGAGCCCAGCACCCTGCCCCACGACGAGCTCCCCAAGTGCAGAGTTTGTCCCTGCCCGCCCCGTTGGCTCTGCTGCCCTGTGACAGAAAGGGCCCTCCCCCCCGGGGCTCGAGTCTGGCATGAAGCGCCCCCTCCCCAGGCCATCCCGTCCGTCCACTGCTGGGAAACCGCCAGCCACCGTCCTAGGTGAGAAACGACGTGGGCCATCGCAGCCTGTTCTCTGCTCGTCCCCAGCAGATGGCAAAGTGTCCTCCCACACTACGGCCACTGCAAGGGCAGCTTCGTGATGGGGGCTCGCTCCTGGCCCGGCCCTCACGCCCCCAGCGGGCCTGGGACCAGGGCAGAGGACGGGGCACACGTGTGCCTCTACTCTGAGACAGGCAAGCCACGTGGCCCAGGAAGGACGGTGTCTCCTGATGGCCTCGTTCCGGGCAGGCTGGATGGCAGCTGGGCTAGTCCAAAAATAAAGTCTCATTCAAATCCTTTACATCTGACCTTCAGGGTGTCATTTTGCATTTTTAATTGTGCTTTTCTCAGGCCAGGACTTAATTTAATTCTGTCTTATTTGTATTTTGTTACCAAAGCACCTGCTCTGTCCCCAGCCCTGCACCAGGCCGTGGTGCGGGCCAGTGGGGGGCCGTGTCTGTCCCTGCAGTGGCTCCTCCCGCCTGGGATGGGGCTGCTCGGGAACTTCTAGTTCAAAGTCAGCCTCTTCAAAAGGCCAGGGTATGACCCAAGAAGAAAAGCGGTCCAGGTCAGAGGGGTGGGGCTGGGTTCCCCACCACAGGGGCCTCCCCAGCCCAGGTGGCCTTCGGGGGCTTCCAGGGCCCACCTGAGTGTGAGGTGCGAGGAGGCCGAGGGCTCTGTCTGGGCAGGACGCAGGGAAGGGCAGGGGTGCGTGTGCCGTTCCCCACGGCGCTTCCCGTCAGTTCACCAGGATCCAGAACTGTGTGTTTAAAATGTGAATCGGACCCTGCTGCTCCTCGGGGTCCCAACTTACCCTGGCACACAGGGTCCTTGCAGTCCTGCCTCTGTCCCCCTTGGGTCCTCGTGTCCTTTTCCTCTGGGCTCCAGCGTGGCTTCCTTGAGGGCTGTCAGTTCTCCCCTCTGCACCCGCATGCCGGCCTGGGGTCCTGGCCTCCCAGCCTGCTGCACGGAAACCACCGCTTTGCTGCTCCTCGCAGGACTTGGACCTCCAGGGGGACCTGGCTGCAGCCCTCTGTCCATGGCCCAGTCGCGTCCCTAGAATGGGGCGGCACCCGGGGTTCACCCCATGACGTTGGCCGCCCGGGTGGTTAGGAACAGCTTCCTGGGGGGCCTGGGGCTGCGTCTCCCACAGGACTGGGGGAGGCTCGGGAGGCTCGGGAATGAGGTGGGAGGAGCCGGAGGCCTGTGGTCGAGCCCCATCTGGGCGGAGGTGGCAGGAATTGGGTGGCAGTTACCAGGCCTGGGGGCGCTGGGGAGGAGGAGGGGGTGCAGGGAGAGGCTTGGAGGGGGCCCTGCCTGGCCCTGGGGGAGCAGCGGGGCCTGCAGAGCTGCAGCTGGAAGGACAGGGAGGGTGGGTGGCAGTTGGCCCGCGTGGGACTGGTGACCATGCTCGGCATGGCTGCACCCGAAGGCAGAGCGAGCCTGGCCGCAGCACCCGCCTCGGGGAGCAGTGGGCAGGGTGGTGGAGAGCCAGGCGTGGAGAGGGTGCGGCTGGGGGAACCGAAGTCTTCTCTCGGTGGCCTGGCGGGGTGGCCCAGCGTGGGATGCCCGGCTTAGGCCACGTCTGAATCGGGGCCGAGTCTGTCTCTAGGCTTGTGGGGACGGGGGCCAGATCCTGACCCCTCACCTCTCCCTGAGGGCTCAGGCCTGGTGCCCTGGCGTGCTGTGCTCAGGGCCCCCCCGGGAATGTCCTCCCCCTGTGGGCAGGAGGACGGCGTGTGCTTCCCATGTCTGCCATGACAAATGACCATGGGCCGGTGGCTTACAACAGCAAGAAGTTTGTTCTCTCCCAAAGTCTGACACCAAGGTGTGGGCCGGCCGGTTCCCTTGGAGAGTCTGCCCTGGGCCCCTCCCGGCTTCCGGGGGCTGCCTGGTGTGTAGATGAGTCACTCCCACCTCTGGCTCCATCTCCGTCATGCGGCTCCTTCCGCCATGTGTGGGGCCCAAGATGCCTCCCTCATGTTGCCACTTTGAGTCACACGTGGGCACCCCCATGGCCCTGCCCAGGACAGGCAAGACCGGCACAGGCTGAGCCTAGAAGCACGTGGCCACTCGGGGCCCAGGGGACGCGGCCTGGGCCTCACTGGAGGGGACAGAGAACAGGAGGCTCTGGGCCATGGCTTTGGAGTGCTGCCTCGTCCTGTCCCTGCCCCTCACCCCCTCCTCACACCCCCTCCGAAGCTGACAGGGAGGCCACGTGCCCCTGTTGGGGTCTTCCGAGGCCCCTTCAGTGAGGGACCGCAGGGTGGGGCCTGGCTGCACGTTGCCCACAGGCTGGTTGAGGAGGGAGCTGCAGAAGCCACTGAGGGAACCTGGGGGCTCGGCCCAGCCCAGGGCAGCCCCCTCAGAGCCCAGCAGAAGCAGGTGGGAGAGCCAGGACCTCCCTGCCTTCCCTGTGCCGACTCCAGTGGTAGGAGTGGCCAGGCCATGGGCCATGAGGCTCCCACCCCTGCCTGTACCTGGCCCGGGTGCCTGCGACGGCACTCCATCCCCAGGACGGGACCCAGGCTCGGTCCCTGGCACCCTGCCTGTCTGTGACCCACTGGCCTTGCATTCCCAGAGCGATGAATGACATTGGTGACTACGTGGGCTCCAACCTGGAGATATCCTGGCTCCCCAACCTGGACGGCTTGATGGCCGGCTATGCCCGCAACTTCCGGCCTGGCATTGGAGGTGAGGGCGGCCACCCAGGGAGGGGCAGGCAGGCCCTGCTGGAGCCCGGGCTGGCAAAGGGGACCGGTCTCCACCCAGGCTCCATCAGGCCCCCCCATGGGGACAGCTGGGAAGGTGGAGGCCCAGCTCCCTGCAGGTGCCTGCCTGGCTGTTCTCCCCGATCCTGCCTCCCTGGGCCCCAGCAGGTAGAGCGCCTGGCCTGGCAGGACAGCTAGGGGTGCCGGGCTGGAGCCCACGCTGGGGCCGCCTCAGCCCCTCCTCGGGCCCCGCTCCCTCCTTGCAGGCCCCCCTGTGAACGTGGCCCTGGCCCTGGAGGTGGCCAGCATCGACCACATCTCAGAAGCGAACATGGTAGGTGCCCGGCCGGCCGCTGCCCCCGGCCCTGTGTCCCGAGGAACAGAGCAGTGGCCGACCGCTGCACCGCCCCCCACCCCCCGCAGGAGTACACCATGACCGTGTTCCTGCACCAGAGCTGGCGGGACAGCAGGCTGTGCTACAACCACACCAACGAGACCCTGGGCCTGGACAGCCGCTTCGTGGACAAGCTCTGGCTCCCCGACACTTTCATCGTGAACGCCAAGTCCGCCTGGTTCCACGACGTGACCGTGGAGAACAAGCTCATCCGGCTGCAGCCGGACGGCGTGATCCTGTACAGCATCCGGTGAGCCGGGCCTGCCGCCCCGGCCTGGAGGGAGGCCCAGCGGGTCCAGCGCCAGCTCCCGGGACCCTCCGAGGCTGGAGGAAGCTGAAGAGGCTCCTGCTGGAGCTGGGCTGGGGCCGGGCAGAGCTATTTATATCCCGCAGCCGGCAGCTGCTCGGGGAGCATCAGCTCCAAGGTTGCCGACAGGAAGCCAGCAGATGTGGCTTTTTGGCCGGCGCGGTGCCTTTCCGTTTTTTCTTTTGTTTTTTGAATGGGGTGAAATCCACTTAACGTAGTATGAACCATTTTAAAGTGAACAATTCGTTCGCTTTTAGCAGATTTACCGTTTTGTGCAACCTCCACCTGTGTTTAGTTCCAGAACATTCCATCTCCCCACAGGAGACCCCTGTACCCGATGAGCAGTCATTCCCCGCTCTCCTCTCCCCGAAGCCCCGCACCCACCGATCTGCTTTGTCTGTGGATTCGCCATTCTGGATGTTTCACGCAGACACGGAAGCACACGCTATGTGGCCTCTTGCGTCTGGCTTCTGTCACTCGGTGGTGTTTTTGGGGTCCATCCCTGGCGTGGCCACGGGATAACCCACCCCACCCTCCCGTCTGTCCGAGCCCGGTGGTGGGTGCTCGGGTGGCTTCTGCCTTCTGTCAACTGCCAGTAACGCTGTGAGCGCAGACACGTGTGTGTTTGAATGCTCGTTTTCAGACACACGCCTTTTAAAAATGAAATTAGTTGGCAACTTTTGAAAAATCAGAAAGTTTTACATAAGAACCTATGTGTCTGGTCTCTCCTGGAAAATCAGAGCCCTTGGCAGCTCTGGGCCTGTCCCCAGGCCCCTGCCAGCGTCCCCTGGGCCAGCGCCTGGTGCTCAGGCTGGTCTCTGCCTCCTGGGCTCCCAACTTAGCCAAAGAGTCGAGCGTTTTAAAGGATGAAGAGCGTGAACGAAATGCAGTCTCGATAGTCCTAAAGGAAAACCCACAGATGTCTACAAAGTTGTCCGCAGTGTTTGGTTTTTACCCCGATGCCGGGCAACTTGCAAACAAAGCTGAGTGGGAGCTGGGGCCCCAGGCGGCCCCCCGGGGGAGCAGGGGTAGGGCAACCACCGGGGTTCCAGGGGCCAGCCTCGCCTTGCGGGCTGCGCTCACCTGCGTGCATGTCTGGGCAGGATCACCTCCACCGTGGCCTGCGACATGGACCTGGCCAAGTACCCCATGGACAAGCAGGAGTGCATGCTGGACCTGGAGAGCTGTGAGTGGGCGCGCGGGGTGGGCAGGCTCCTCTCTGGGGGGGCTTCTCCAGGGGGCGGCCGGGCCTGGACAAGGCTGGTCTGGTACAGGAGACGGGAGCACCTGGGGTAGGCTTCCGCTTGAGCAAGGAGTCTGGGCAGGAGGAGAAGGGGCCGCAGAGCCTGGAGCGGCTCAGCCATGGTCAGCACCCTGTGTGGGGATCTGGGCCGGGGACGCCAGACACGCACAGGCCCATGTCGCTGGGCCGGCCTGGCAGGCCCGTGTCACCCAGCCATGGCGACCCCAGGCATTCCCCATGCACCTGCCTGGAGGTGCCGGGTGTGGTCCCAGAGCTTCGATGGGTCTCCTAGGGGGGTGTGGGTGGGGCCGGGCCGTGCCCACCTGCAGGCTCCCCGCAGACGGCTACTCCTCCGAGGACATCGTGTACTACTGGTCGGAGAGCCAGGAACACATCCACGGGCTAGACAGGCTGCAGCTGGCCCAGTTCACCATCACCAGCTACCGCTTCACCACCGAGCTGATGAACTTCAAGTCGGGTAACGCGCTGCATGGCCCCTTCCCTGTGAGCTGCCCGAGCTCCTCTCCGGCGTTCACTGCAGCCGCCCTCGGCTCTAGGGCCCCGAGGGTGCAGCCGGGATCCGGTGACTTGGGAGCCCGCTGCCTGGTGCGGGCTGTCCTGGAACCAGGGCTCCGAGGTGCACTGTGAGGATGCAGGTCGGGGTTTCACTGTCCTGCCTGGTCCCTCCTCACCCCCAGCACTGTAGCACTCGGAGCCCGAGGGTGTGGGGCTCGAGCCCCAGGCCTGCAGGGCTCAGGGCCCAAGCCTACCCTGGCCCTCTGTCTTCTGGCCCCTCCTGCCCCTGATGCTGCTGCTGGCTCGGGGCCCGGACTGGGTAAGCCGCAGCTCGGCCGGGCACAGAGGAGTCCTCCCCCGCTAGCTGGGCCCCCCAGGGACAGCTCAGCAAGGGTGGGAACAGCAGCAGTGCTGGACTCTTCCTCCCCTTTCCCTCTGGGCGACCTGCATGGGGCCAGATAGAGGGCAGGGGGCCTCCCAGCCTATGTGGGCTGGTTGGGGAGGCCGGGGCCCAGGGTTCCCCTTCTGAGCCTGGCAGTGGCCCCAAGTGCCCACCGAGGCCCCTTTCTCCCCTGGAGTCCCGTGGGCCGGGGGTGGCGGGGAAGGCCGGGTCTGACTGTGGCCGTCCGGGCAGCCGGCCAGTTCCCTCGGCTCAGCCTGCACTTCCACCTGCGGAGGAACCGGGGCGTCTACATCATCCAGTCCTACATGCCCTCCATCCTCCTGGTCGCCATGTCCTGGGTCTCCTTCTGGATCAGCCAGGCTGCGGTGCCCGCTAGGGTGTCTCTGGGTACGGCCCCGCCCCCCCAAGGGGCCCCTGGACTGGACCCCGACTCCGTCAGCCTGTGCCCTCCAGTCCCCGCGACGTCCTGGGGTGGGGTGGGAGCTAGGGGACCCTCCCTCTCGCTGGGGATTGGTGGGGGGGAGATGGCGCCTCCAGCGGTGGCCCTGCCTCCCCAGGCATCACCACGGTGCTGACGATGACCACGCTCATGGTCAGTGCGCGCTCCTCCCTGCCCCGGGCGTCGGCCATCAAGGCTCTGGACGTGTACTTCTGGATCTGCTACGTCTTCGTGTTTGCTGCCCTGGTGGAGTACGCCTTCGCCCACTTCAACGCCGACTACAGGAAGAAGCAGAAGCAGAAGGCCAAAGTGAAGGTCACGAAGCCGAGGGCGGAGGTGAGGCCAGGTGGGCGGGGCACCTCTCAGGGATCAGGACCAAGGTCGGCCCCACCTGGCTCGAGGGCGGGCAGCACCCTGACCCCAGCCCGGGACCCTGCAGAGGTCACCTGCGTCCCAGCCTGCGTGGGTCCCAGCAGTGCTCGCGGAGCACACAGGGCAGAGGTGCTGCCCCGGGGGGCCTGCATGGGAGCCCAGGTGGCCCCGGAGCTGCGCTGCGACGCCCGGCCTCCCCACCCCGTGCAGATGGACGTGCGGAACGCCATCGTCCTCTTCTCCCTCTCCGCCGCCGGCGTCACCCAGGAACTGGCCGTCACCCGCCGGCAGTGCCGCGTGCCCGGGAACCTCATGGGCTCCTACAGGTCTGTAGAGGTGGAGACGGGCGAGACCAAGGAGGGGGGAGCCCGCTCGGGGGGCCAGGGCGGCCTCTGTGCGCGGTTCAAGCCCATCGACGCGGACACCATCGACATCTACTCCCGCGTCGTGTTCCCCGCGGCATTTGTGGCCGTCAACGTCATCTACTGGGCGGCGTACACCATGTGAGGGCGTCTCACCTCCTTGGCCGTCCTGCTGCCAGGATGAGTGCCAGGAACTCCTGGAGGAAGGCCCCTGGGACCGGCCTGCCCTCTACGAGCTTCAGGGTGACGACGATGGGCCCCGTGAGACGGGAGGAAGCCTTGGCCCCGAGCGTGGGCCCCAGCCTTGCCCGGAGACCAGCCTGGGGCTCTGTGCAGGCTCAGGAGGCCGGTGCCGGCAGAGCGGCAGAGCCAGGCCCGCCGCCGGGCCCTTGGGGAGCTGTGAATTGCCAGACCCAGTCGGCGATCCTGCTAGGTCTCTGCGCTGTGGGATCGGGACCAGAGGCGGGAGGAGGCGGGAGCGGACGTCTGCCCTGGTGCAACGTGGAGAAGGCGTTCTCGAGGCTCTTTGGCTCCAGCATGAAATAAAGCACCGGCCCGTGGCCGGCTCTCCGTTGCTACGGCTGCAGCAAGGCCTCCGTCTGGCTGCCGCGAGCACCGTCCTCCCACGGCCGGTTCTGTGGGTGGCGTTTGGGTGGAGCAGTCGTGGAAGCCCACGGAACACTCAGGGCTGGTCGTGCACACGGCCCAGGGAGCAGCGCGGCCGGGTCCCGAGAGGGAGGTTGCCGTAGCCCGGAGGGTGGGGCTGGAGGAGACAGCTTCAGGCCCGACAGGAGCCAGGGTAGGGGACACTGGCTTTAGGCAGCCGGTCTCCTCGTCCATGTCACTGGGCTTTCATGGGGCCATTTGCTCAAGTGGGGACACAGATCCAGGGTCATGAGACAGGACTCTGAGCTCATGGGCAAGGGGGAGGGAGCTCAGGGCTGTCTGGTCCCGGAGCCACATGCTTTTAAGACGCCTTCCTGAGATCCTGGAGCTCAACGCCCGGCTTGGGGGCAGAGACTGAGGGACAGAGGCTTGGGGACAGACTTGGGGACAAAGGCTCAGGGACGGAGACTCAGGACAGAGACTCGGGGACAGAGACTCGGGGACAGAGATTCGGGGACAGAGACTCTGGAACAGAGGCTCAGGACAGACATGGGGACAGAAACTCAGGACAGACTCGGGGGCAGAGACTCGGGGACAGGACAGACTCAGGGCTCAGGACAGACTTGGGGACAGAGACTTGGGGACAGAGACTCAGGGACAGAGACTCTTTGACAGAGGCTTAGGACAGACTCGGGGACAGAGACATGGGGACACAGGGCTCAGAGGCTGCGTCCCAGAAGAGCCGGGGTGTCCGGGGAAGGGTGGGGGTGCAGGCACCAGGAAGGGTTCAAGAAGTGCCCCCCCCTTGGGCCCTTGCTGGGTTCCCAGGGCCCGGGTGCCACTGTGGTGCCTTCTTGGACATGGTGATGGGAACTCAGGGGCCACTGGCCCCACAAACACCCCACAGCCCTTTCCCACCTGCTGCCTCCGGCATGGACTCTGGGTGACAACCCTGCAGCCTGAGGACTCTGCAGTCACTGGTATGTCTGACAGGCGGCTGTTAATAAGGGGCCTAGACTTTCCACGGCGCTGGGTCATTACACCCGGAAGGAACAAAGGCTGCAATTAGAACCTCTGCTCGGGCTCTGCCGTCTGCTGCAGGTGCAGGCTCCACATCAGGGCAGGGTGGCGGCCTGGGCACAGCGGGCGCTGATGGATCCCCATCACCACCGCACTAGGGACCGTGATAGCGGCCTGTGAACCACATGCCCTCAGCGTGACCCGGCCTGCAACGGCCCCAGTGGGCTTTGCTGGCAGCCTGACGGCCTCCACCGGGCCCGGGTGTTCTGCCCGGGCGCCGGGCCTGGGCACAGCGAGGGAGAGGAGGGCCCCGGCCTCTCCACCCAAACCTCGGCCTGGTCCTCCCTGTCTGCCTCCACTCAGAGACCCCTCACCTGCTAGCGACCTTCTTGCAACCTGGCTGCCCTTTGGGCCCCGGCTCTAAAGGAGGAGGCTGTGGGGCTTGGCGGGGTTGTCCCAGGTGGTAGGACGGGCCAGGGATGGGCCAGGGACGGGGGTGGGACGAGCTTGGCTCCAGTGGACCTCGGTGAGCAGAGAGCAGGTGGCTGAGGAGCAGCTGAGCTGGGATCTAGGTCAGCTGGGGCTCCGGGCCGCCTGCGGACGGCAGGGCAGCCAGGCCCGGCCGGCTCCTGTCCACTGAGGCGACGTCCCTGCGGGGGCCGCTCTCCCTTTCCCACCTCTTCCCTCTGCTCCCAGCCCCCTGCGGGGTGGCTGTCCCCTCTACCTTGGGACCCTGAGAGCTGCCCAGAGCAGGGCCCACACCCCAGATAGCACAGGACTGTCCCCCCGGCCTCTGCCCCGGACACCAGGGCCCCACCCCAGCGAGGGGCCTGGACCTCCAGGCTGGGCCCGCCAAGGCCTCTGCCGCCAGAGCCCCGCCCCCCGCCCGCCTCTGCCCTCTTTCTCCTGCCTGAGCCCACGAGGAGCTATTTAAAGCCGGCCTTTGTGCCTGCCTGGCACCCACGCAGCCAGGCCCACCCAGGCAGCGGTATCACACCCGCCGGCGGTGACTGCTCCTGCCCACGTGCGGCCAGGCCAGGAGAAGGGCCAGCAGGGCTGACGCCTTTGAAACACCGACACTGTTCCAGCAGTGACGACAGGGGCAGACCGAAGGCCAGCAAGGGCCAAAGTGTATGGCCAAGGGGAGCCGCGTGGGGAGGGGATGCGGGGTCCCCGCTACAGGGGCACCTGCCGTGGAGGTCGGCGGCGGGGAGAGATCCGGGGCTTCATGTGCCTCATCCCAGCAGGGACAGGTCTTTGGGGGCTGGCGGCCTCCTGGTCTGCCAGAGGCTGGACTGAGCATCTGAGCAGGGACTCCTCAGGAGGCTCCCGAGCACGTCTGCTCTCCCCAGGCCGGAGGAGGGCGGCTGGTGTTGGGGACGGGGCTGCAGTGAATGCTGACCAGGCCCGGGTGTCTGCCCTGGACCCCCAGGTGAGGCCGGCAGGCACACACCTAGGGTCCTCATTCGGCTTCCTCATAAGCAGAGCCTGAGACAAGCACCTGGGTGCTGGGAGTTAGCCTGGGGAGTCGGCTTCCTCGGGCCGTCGTGACAAAGTGCCACAAACGTGGATACTTAAAACGGCAGAAATCTGTTCTCTCCCAGTCTGGAGGCCAAAAGTCCCAAATCTGGTGGCTCCGGGGAGGACCCGTCCCAGCCCCTCCCGGCTCCTGTGCCCCCAGCAGCCCTGGCTCTCCCCAGCTGTGGCGCTGGTCCCCCCACCCCGGCCGTTTCCTCCATGTCCCCTCTTCTCATAAGGACACCTGTCGCTGGGCTCAGGGACACCCCCCTTCAGAATGACCGCGCCTTAACTAGCTGCCTCTGCGGAGACCCTAGTTCCATGCAAGCTCACATTCTGAGGTCCCCAGCAGACGTGAACATGGGGGCTGATCTGCTCAGTGCCGAGGTGGCTGCACCCAGAGACAGGAGTGACAGAGCGGGGACAGGGGAGAGAAGCAGACGGTGACCCCCCCAGAGCCTCCTGGTTGTCCTGAAGAGTGGGGCAAGGGAAGGCCCCAGAGGGGTCCCAGGCTGCACACGGGGCCTGGGGGAAGCTAGCGGTGGCACTGACAGCACATGTCTGTCTTCCCCCTCGGCTACTGGTTTTCTTGTTTTTTTTTGAGACAGAGACTCACTTCCTCGCCCCAGGCTGGAGTGCAGTGGTGTCATCACAGCTCACAGCAGTCTTAAATTCCTGGGCTCAAGTGATCCTCCTGCCTCAGCCTCCCAAGTAGCTGGGACTACAGGCGCTGCCACCATGCCCGGCTAATTTTTGTATTTTTAGTACAGACGGGGTCTCACTCTTGCTCAGACTTGTCTTGAACTCCTGAGCTCAAGTGATCCTCCCGTCTCAGCCTCCCAGAGTGCTGGGATTACAGGCGTGAGCCGCCATGCCCGGCCATGCTGCTTAAACCAGAGGCGGCCCTAGGAGCCGCTTGCTGCTCAGTCTGTGCAGTCGAGCTCCGTGCTAAGTGCATCTGTGGCTGATTCGTCATGGTGGCCGTGGTCACAGCAGCAACAGCACAGCCACAAAGACCCTGGGGGTCTGCAGGTGTCCCCAGGCAGGAGGCTGTCGCTGAGAGTCATCCAGCTACCCTCAGCCCCGCTCTGCCGCACTCCTGCTGGTCCAGGTTTCCGGGGTGCCCGACCCAGTCCCCGCAGGGGCTGTGTCTCCGTCAGGCTGCCGTGGCCCCCTCTGCATCCCCTGGACCTGGGAGCCCTGAGGGTGGTGTGTTCTCCCTGCCCTCGCAAGGCTCTCTCTAGCTGGAGAGGTCACCCCAGCAGGACAGCCACCCCCGCCTGTGCCCATGGTCCGCTGGTGTCAGTGCTCCAGACTGAGCCTCACTCCCAACAAGGACAGAGGGGATGAGCAGGGGACAAGGGCAGTTTCGGAGACGTTGGCTTGGCCTTTTCTGCCGTGGTGGCTCTTACTCCACAGGGTGGGGAAGGAACCTGGGGGCGGGGTGCGGCCCAGGCTGGCCAACGCCGAGGTGCACGCACGTGGCCAGGCCTGCATTATCACGTGGCCTCTGTGAGCCACCACGACAACTGGGGCCACAACGGCATTCGGGGTCCCTTGGTGGCGGTGTCCACTCAGAACCTGTATCTGAAAATCCTCCCGATCGTGGGCGTCCTTTCTCCAGGGCACAGTCACTCTGACGATGGCAGCAGGAAGAGGCTTGGGGGCGTCTTCGTCACGTGTGTGTGCGGCACTGCGGGTCCTTCCCCAGGGACCAAGCCTCCCCGCACCCCGAGGGCCCTGGGCTGAGGACTGGCTCCGATCTAGGACTGAGAGTCTCGGTTCTCCTCTGCCTTTGCCATCAGCCTCCCCTTCCCGGCTCAGGGGGGAGTCTCTGGTTACGCAGGTCAAGCAACCCGAGGCTCATCCACTCCAGGGACACGGCAGGCCATGAGTCACAGATCCTATGGTTCAAGGCACCGGGTTTCCCCGTGGACGTGCCCCATTGCGTAGCTACACCTGCCTCGCCTCTGAGGGTTAAGACAGCCACGTCCTCCACTTCCGGACCTCAGTGGCATTTCCGTGGTGGACGCTGGTGCACGGCTCGGCCAGGCCTGAGCTGCTCGGCGACGCTGGGGCCCTCGAGTGGCCCCTCTCTCGTTGCTCTGGGGCAGGCCTGTCTCCTGGGCCCTCCTGGGGCCCAGCAGGAGGTGGTTCCCGTGGTCCCGCTCCAGCGGCCCCGCCCCGAGCCTCGGACCTGTCAGTCCGTCGGGGCTGCCAGCGTGCGGCACCACAGACGGGGCGGCTCCCACACAGCAGAACCTGCTGCCCACGGCTGTGGGGGCTGCAAGCCGAGACCAGGGTGGGCTCTGGCGGGAGCCCTCGCTGGGTGCAGACGGCAGACTTCTCACTGCACCCTCCAGCGGCAGGAAGATGCAGACCCTTCAGGCCTCTTCTCACCGGGTGTGAGTCCCCCATGGGGGCTCCAACCTCGTGACCGATGGCCCCACCTCCAACTCCAGCACACCGAGGATTCGATTCCAGCCTGTGGATTCTGGGGGACACAGACACTCGGTCCACAGCAGACTCCTTCCTCATACTCTTCCCAGAGCCTCCAGTGTGGCCACCGTTCTGTCCCAAGTGAACTGGGACCGGTCCCACCTGTGGGTGTCAGATCCTCAGTCACAGGTGAGCGCTCCCAGCTCAGTAGCCCTCCTCCTCACCCAGCATGTGCCCCCCCAATCCAACACCCTCCAGACCCCCACAGCCTCCGCTCCTCGCCGGTACGTATCGGCAGGGGACGGTGGCAACAGTGAGTGTCCCTGGCGCAGACGCCGGCATCCCTGCCCGGCTGTGCTGAGGCGTGGCCCAGCGGTGGGTCCCGGGTGCAAAGAGAGAAAGAAGGAGCAGGTTGTGAAGGGGACCAGTGTCCCCCAGAGAGAGATTCAGGTCCCAACCCCAGGACCTGCGACTGTGGCCTTATTTGGAAATAGGGTCTTGGAAGGTGTCAGTTAAGACAAAGTCATGCTGGATCAGGGTGGGCCCTACGTCCACCTGCTGGCGTCCTCACGCCGTAGAAGAGACACACACAGGGAAGGACACGTGGACTCACGTGGCAGGTCTCGGTGATGCTTCCATCAGCCACGCAGCACGCAGGGTCGCCAAGAAATCGCCACCGGAGAGAAGGAACCAACCTGCCAGCACCTTGATTTTGGACGTCTGGACCCCAGAACGGGCAGGCAGTAAATTCCTGTTGTCTTGAGTCATCCTCCAGCAGGTGACCATCCTCCGTGGTCACCTGCTGCAGCGTCCACAGGAGACGAACAACAAGCACGTCCCGTGGGTGTGTCCCCCAGACAGGTGTTTCAGGGATGCTAGAGAGGGGACGCCTCCTCTCTGCCCCTCCAGCAAGTGGGGTCTACACGGAGCACAAGACAGTGAATTCACTCCGGATGATGCCAAACCAGGTCCCAGGTTCCATGAGTTCCCCACAGGCCCTGACGCTGGCACAGGAGACCTCACGGCTGTAGGTTCAGTCGTCTCTGGGGGCTGGTTTCCAGCATCAGCTGCAGGAGATGAGGGTCTCTCCAAATGTCCTGGAGAACTTGCTGCTTTCCCCGCGCTCTGCAGGCCGGCGGTCTCCCGCAGGCTCCCCAGCAGGCCCTTGTCATCGTCCCAGCGAGCCACCCACCGCCATCCTGAAAGCCTGCTTTGCAAGGCCACGTCCAAGACCAACCCTCTCAGCCTGATGGAAGGACGTCGGGTGCGAGGAGTTAATTTGGGAGGTGACCCCCGGAGGTGGGGGGCAAGGCAGGAGGAGGGAATGCGGTGAAGTCCCTGCTACGCAGCTGAGCCGCCTGTGTGGAGCCAGGGACAGTCCTGAGGCAGAGCAGCCGCCAAGGCGAGGGGTGGGGGCGGGGGAGCGAGATGCTGCCCATGTTCCAGGGGCTTCCACCCCAGCTGCTCAGGGACTGGAGTGAGCCAGGGGCACCCAGAGCGTCACAGCCAGGACGTCAGGGCTTCCCGGCATGACAGAAGTAACCTTGGGGAGATGGACGAGCTCTCGGTGCATGACTGCTACGTGCCAGCGCCCGGAGTGCGGCTCTGGGGCCAGCCTGGCGGGCGTGGGGTGGCCATGGGCTGCCGCAGCCTGGGATGGCCCACAGCCCCCCATCCCAGGGCACCGAGGACTCCACACCCAGGGTGGTGCCCGGGCAGGCAGAGCTGGGTGGCTTCACTGGAGGCCAGTGTCTGCACTAGTCCGTTGAGGTCACCTGGGCATCCCGGCTCTCGGGGATGCCCTGAAGTGGCAGGAGGTGGACAGGTGCACTGAGGTGCCACCTGGGCACCAGCTGTGGACCCCAGGAAGGTCGCTGCACCATGCGGTGGGGACACACACTCCCTGGGTGGGCGTCGTGGAAACTAACCCAGGCCCGTCCTGAGAGCAGTTTGGGGGGGTCGATCGGGCCAGCAGGGCTGTGTAGCCCCTCTCGGGAGGCAGCCTGGCCCCTGCCCACGGGAGGCTCCTGACCCCTGGTGACAAGGTCCCTGGGATTTGCTCCCTGCAAAGGGAAGCGGGGACGTTTCCCAGAGAGAGAGACGTCTGGACACAGCAGGCTGCGAGGCCTTCGGGCTACGGCCTCCCTGCTGGGCTGGCCCTGTGTGTCCATCTGCTGTTGGCTGGGCCAGCGCCTCCTGGCAGGGTGTGGGCCTCCTTCTGTCCCCACAGCGCTGCGCCTGCCCTGCCCGCGTGAGTGCCAGGCTGTGTGTGCATGTGAGTGCGCGTGTGTGAAACATGCAACCTTCAATCTCCAAGGCCACAGAGCCACCAGTCAAGCAGGGCCAGCAGGCACAGTCACCTCCCACCTCGAACATGGAACTAATGCGGTTCGTAGAGCTGTTTGCGTTTCCAGTTCTTTCCTTGAGACGGGTCCCAGCAGCAGAGCTGTCAGGCCGGGGGATGTGGCTTCGGCGAGGGCCCCTGCATTCCTCAACTTGCTGTCTCAGGGATGGACCTGGAGGCAGCTCCTCCTGCCATGCCCTGGCCCGGCGGGGGGACCCAGAGACATCCCTGGCTGCTACTTCTCTGGGAGCCCGAGCCGGACCAGAGAGCAGTTTGTGGACAACCCAGGCCCAGGCCAGGGCTCGGCCTCTGAGTAAAAGTCAGAGGGAAGGGGGGGACTGTGGGCCCTGCCCAGGGAGCGCAGGGGCCACCAGAGGATGGGACTCGACCGTCAGGGACCTTTCCTGGCGGACACTCAGCATCCCCCTGTAAATGTCTGAGTTAACCGAGACGTTGTCTGTTTTCACACGGCGAAAATAGCGCTCGTAGCAGCCCCACGAGCAGTCACCGCATTGCCATGGCAACCGTGGCTCTGGTGCCGCCCCCTCAGACACACCAGCCTGCGCTGGGCCTTAATATAACCCGGCAGCCGGGGGAGGCGGGTGCACACCCCCGAGTGGCCACCGTCACTGCAGCCCCGGGCTCAGCTCAGGCCCGGCCTCTGTCCCTGCGCAGGCCCCAGGAGAGGGCTGCCCTCCGCGGCACGTCCGGCCCAGACAGAGGAACGTGCAGCCTGTCCCCACCACGGGCCTGGAGCCCCCGCCCTGCCTCCCACATCCCAGGGAGGGTCCCGGGGTGACGCCTGGCAGAGGGGTCCTCCAAGGGCAGGGACCGCTGTGCGAAGGGCAGGGTGTGGGCCCTGGCGATGGACGGGGCCTCCTCGTGCGACTCGGCAGGTGTGTGTGACACGCCCAGCCCCCAGCCTCAGCCCTTCCCCGCCTGGCCTGGGTGCCGGCCTCCCCGCCCACCGATCCCCGGACACAGCAGCCCACCCTCCCCACGCTCCACCTCTGCTGCACACGGCCTCACCCAGCACCTCCTCCAGCACCCGTGTGCGTGTGTGTACACATGCATGCACACATGGGTACACGGGGGGCTCCACACACACCCTATTGGTGACGGGATCATTTAACACACAGGCTCATTAGGCCGAGGTAAGAGAGACTTCACAGTGGGAGGATGCTAAGTCCCCCGGGGCTGCGCCTGGCAGGGGACGTTTGCTGGGAAGCAGGGCCAGAGCTGGCCACAGGCAGTGGACTGTGTTCAGGGCCAGGCTGAGGTTACAGGGGACAGAGGGACCCTGGGTTCTGGGTGGTGGCTGGGCAGAGCGCCCCCTGTCCCGCCTGCACCATGGACCCACGCGGCCTGGCGGGAAGGGGGAGCTTCCTGCGTAGCGACCCTCCTGCGCCCTCTCCTGGGGAAGCTGGGGAGGAGCAGCCAGTTGGGGGGGTGCCGGGGACCCAGGGAGCCACCTGCCCATATGTCAGCAGCGCCTAGGCAGCCCGGCTGCAAGGAACCGTGACTATGGTCGCAGGTGGTGAGGGTGAGCGTGGGGTCCAGAGATAAATCAGCACAGACAGACACACGTGCACCGGCACATGCAGACACATGTATACACACAGACACGTGTATACACAGAGACACGTGTATACACACAGACACATCTATAGACACAGACACATCTATACACAGATACAGGTATACACACACACGTATACACATAGACATATGTATACACACACACACACACGCCCAGACCTGGCCTTACCTCTCGCTCTCTCCCGGGGTGGGGGGGGCCCTGTGCAACGCCCCCTGACCTGTGTCATAGCTGCCCCCGCAGCTCAGGGTCTGGCCACCTGCGCCCTGGGCCGCAGGACCTTGGCACAGGCCGTCCCCCACGGCCAACCCTGCTCTCTCATCCTGCTCGCCCACGTGACCCACTGACAGGGGCCTCTCCCCAGCAGCATGCAGGCTCTAGAGGGGACAGCCACGCCCGCCTGGCTCCCCACCGCGTCCCCAGCACAGCTCCACAACCAGGACGCCCTTGATCAACATCCTCTGAATGGATGAGTGAATGTGGGGGACGTCGTCACTCCAAATCCCGCGATCTCCGACACAGAAAGGAAACATCTGCCGGCAGCCCTTCCCACGCAGCTGTGCCCAGCACCTGTGAGCAAGCGTCGGCCCTTCCTGTGACAGGGGCACGGGGTCCTTGCCGGCCCACCCAGGCCAGCCTCACATCTGGCAGAAAGACCCAGGCCCAACCCCACAGGCTCCGCGTGCGAAACGCCCGCTCAGCCCCTGTGAGCTGCCATGGGGAAGGTGTCCTCCCGGAGGTGGGCCATGGGGACCCCACGGGGGACATCAACCCCTACAGCTGTCTCCTGAGTCCCACTGCACCTGAACTCCATCTCATGTAAAGGATCTCAAAGTCATTTGAAGTATCATCGAAAGACTTCTACCAAAGAAAATCAGAGGGTAACCCCGGCACCCCTGCGCAGAGCCCTGGCCTGGGGGTTCAGAGAGGGGCCCTGGGCGCCTTCTCTGCCCTCTGCTGGCCACTGGCCATCCCCACCCCCACCCATGCATAGCAGGAAGCGTGGCCAGGGGTCCACACTGCACCTCCTCCGCCCGTGGTCCCAGGCAAGGGGAGAGGGACAGGAAGGCCGTTGGCTCCAGCATCCACGTTCTCCCTGCTTGAGAGGTTTTGGGAAGAGGCTTCACCTTTCTGGGTTGCTCATGCTTTATAATAAACCCGCGTCACTTTTACAGCCAGTTAAAATTTTTTCATTTTGGAAATAGGTGTTTATGATTATGAAAGCATATGAGGCCTTTACGAAAAGTTTGGGAACTACAGAAGCTGCCGAGAGGTGGAAAGGACTCGCCCCTACCCGTCTCAGCGCCAGCCCCGCCTCTTCCAAGGGTCACCTCCAGCTTGGCTGGGGGTGTGGGGGTGTGGGGGGGTAGGGGGGGAGGTGGTAAAAGAGCAGCCCTGCCCTCCCTGGGGGGGACGGAGCTCCTCCCAGAGAGGCCCAGGGGAAATTTGGAGGGGAGTGATCAGCGAATTTTAGAACCAACACCTTTCCTCTGTCGCCAGGTGATACAGGCTGGCTGCCTGTCCCCCAGGACAGCACCCTCTGCCCTCTGGGGCCTCTAGGGCTCAGGGCTGGGGGCCTGGGGAACCGCACCAGTGACCAGCCCCCACCTTCCTGGGGTGGGTCCCGAGCCTGGGAGGGCCAGGCCTTCTTTGTCCTGCAGATCTTGTCATTGAGGAAAATGCCTGGGTGAGGCCTGCACTCTCTCTGAGGGGAGGCCTGGGGGGAAATGCGCCAGGCTGGGGGAGGTTTTCAGGGCCCCACGGGCGGCTGGCAGGCGATCCTAGTGCCCTCAGCCCTCTGCTGAGCCTGTGGGAACTGCATTTCTCCCCCACTGGCCCCAGGGCTGACCGAGGTCCTGGCCTGGGCGTGGACCCCACCAATGCTGCCCCCCTGGGATAGGCGCCCTCCTCCCCGAACCCCAGAGAGAATCTGAGCCCCACCCCACAAACTCTACTCAGCGGCTCCCTCTGGCCTTCCCTCTCCTGGATTGGGCTGGTGGGGACCCTGGAACCTGCTTCCAGGACGGAGGCTCCCACCTGGCAGCTACCATCTGCCTGCTGAGGGGCGCTTGCTGGGAGGACCTGTGTGGGTGAAGCTCAGTCCAGAGCTTGGAAGAGACGCCACCCCCAACTGAGGCTCAGAGGAAGGTTGGCTGCAGATTTGCGGACAGCAGTAACCTGGGGCGAGCCTTTCTAGGCGAGACCTGCTGCCACAGGTCAAGTTAAGAAAAGGCCTGAGAAGTGGCCATTGCATTTAGAAGGTGGGAATGGGTCATGCTGGGGTGGGCTGGGGGGTGTTCCACGGGAAGTGGCAGGAGAGAGACAGTGGGCAAAGGAGTCAGCAGGCTCAGTAGTGGCTTTAGCCGGCGTGGAGGCCCACCTGTAGACCCAGCTACTCAGGATGCTGAGGTAGGAGGATCACTTGAGCCCAGGAGTCTGAGGTTACAATGAGCTATGATGACGCCACGGCACTCTAGCCAGGGCAACAGAGTGAGACTCTGTCTCTAAAAATATAAATAAACAAAAATTTTGAAAAAGAAGAGCAAAGTAATGGCCCGGTGGATGGAGGGTGGGGAGGATGGTCTGCAGGTGTCTTCTCGTACCACCATCTCTGGGGGAGTGTGGGTTCCATGGCCACGGGGACTGCACCCATTTGGTCCTCCAGGGCGCCCCAGTGCCTGGCCAGGAGGCGCCAGGGAGTGTGTGTGGGATGCAAGTGGATGACCGAGAGGTCCTTAGGGTTGTCCAGGTGAGGGGTGGGGAGGCTTGGCCAGGGCAGTCCAGGACTGGGGTCAGGGGTCAGAGGCTGGACAATTGGGGGTGTGGGCATGGGAAGGGAGGTGCCGAGAGCCACAGATGAAGGACCCAGGCTGGCAGGAGCGGCCGGGGAGGGTCGGCAGACCCCGAGTCTGGCTGCCCACCTGGTGCCCAGGCTGGGCCCTGTGACAGCAAGTCCGGGCTCCAGTAGACGCAGGGTGAGGGCTGGTTGCTGGGGGTGGGGTGGGGGGGAACTCCGCCCCTCGCTGAAGGGGGAGGAGCAGGATGCAGGGACCTGAGCAAGGGTGTTGGGTAGTGTTGGCAGGTGACTGTCCACATCACGGGTCACCTAGGCAGTCCGGCCCAGAGAGGTCGTGGCTACAGAAATGAAGGTCATGGCGACCCTACCAGGCAGTGTCCTTGTTCTGGGCGGAGGAGTGAACTTTAGTAAAGGTACCCTGCCGGCGAGTATGGACAGCCCTTTCCTGCACGGCAGGGGACGGGCCCGCGACCCTGAGCCTCAGTCTCAGAGTCTCTAATAGGAACCGGTGCGGGGCGCGCGGTCCGGGACCCCGGGGCGGCGGAGCTCCCTCAGCCGCGCCCCCCGCCCCGTCCGCTAGTCCAGCCGCCCTCGGGCTCGCGCTCGCCCTGGTCGCCCGGGACTCGGTGGTGCGGACCGGAGTCCGGTCCGGTCCAGACGGTCTGCGCGGGCCGACAACTCGCGCCTCCAAAAAGTTCCCGGGGCCGCCGACCCAGCCTGATTAAGGACCCGACCCGCCCGCGCGCGCCCATTGGCCGCAGGTGGGCCGCGCCCCGCCCGGCAGGTGTCCGACCCGCGCCGCGCCATTGGGCCGCGGCCCGGGGTCCCCCGAGGATTGGCCCAGGTGACCGCCCGCCTCGCCCTCATTGGCCGCAGGTGCCACCGCCCCCGCGCGGAACCGCCCCCCCGCCGCTGGCGGCCATGTTCGGACACCGCCCCCCGCCGGCGCCCGCGCGCCCCCGCCCGCGCGCCCGCGCTCAAGTTCCGCGGAGTCGGTCGGGCGGCCCCGCGCCGCGCCCCCTTCCGGGTTCCGCTGTCGGCCGCACCTGGCGCCCCTGCCCCGCCGGGGCCCCGCGCAGCGGCCGAGCGCCCGGCGCGCCATGCCCAGCAGGACGGGCCCCAGCATGGACGGGAGCGGCGGCCGCGTCCGCCTGAAGGCGCACTACAGCGGGTGAGCGCGCGCCGACGGCGGGGCCGGGCGCCCAGGCCCGAGCCTGGCGCGGGGAGCGGCCGGACCGCGCCGGCCGTCGGGGGCCGCTTGGACGTGGCGCGGGCTCAGGCCCTGGCGCGGGAGGGAGGGACAGCCAGGTCCCGCCGGGCCCGAGCCGTCCTGGGAGGTCCGAGAGGCGACCCGGGCGACGCCGGCGCTCCGGGCGCCCTTGAACGTCGCCCGCGGGTTCGGCCGGGCCCTGCTCGGAGCGCGGCGGGCGCGGGCGGCCTCCGGGTCCCCTCACCCCGGGTCTGCTGCCGCGACTGGGTTTTCCTGGGTTGAGACTTGCGGGCCAGGACCCGCGGCGCGGGCGGTGGCGTCGCTGCAAGCTCCTCCGCGCGCGCGGGTCACTGTCGTTCGCGTTTTCACTGCAGAGAGGGTGAGGGGCTTTAAAGCCCCAAACCTGTAAGGACTGAAAGTTTTCACTAAATTGGAAACTTCTGGCAGGCTTTTAAAAATGGAGGTTTTGGAAACTTTCCCTAATTGGGTCGACCCGGCCAGAGGTCTCAGCTCAGGAAAAGCCCGAAGACCCCGTGAGCCCGGGCGCGCGCCCGCTTGTGCTGATGGGGTCCCTGCGACGCTTGCGGGGGACGCGAGTTTTCCGACACCGGCCCGCAGGCTCCCTTCGCGCCGCACTCGCCTCGCCGCGGACGGGGACAGGCGGCACCTCCCAGGGCCGTGGCTCGGAGCTGATGGCGGGTCTAGGGCTCGAGACCATGGGCCGTGGCCACCGGGCAGCCCCTGGCGGGGTGAATCAGCGGCACCCAGGCGGCGGGACGCCCTCGGCGAGGTGGTGGCGACGCAGGTTTTCCTTCTTCCTCCCTCCGGAGTCCAGGGGCCTGAGCTCCCACCGGTGCTCCCGAGAGGGTCCCCACCGCCGCGGAGGAGGAGGGGAGCGGTCGAACTGGGCATTCCTTGCGTGCTCACTCCAAAGGTGCTGCTCACCTGGCGAGTCCTTGGCTCCCGATGCAGGGACAAGCGGCAGGGGCGGGTGGCATCTTCCTAGCCCAGGTCCCCTCTCGAGCAGTGCCCTGGGGGTCGTCTGTTGTGTTCTGTGACACTGAGGGGTTCAGGTCCTGGCCTTCTGCTCAGGCCCCAGGGGCTGCTTGGCCCTGGGGTTTGTTGGAGAGAGAGTTGTCCCCTTCTTGGGACAGTCCCCTCCAGCACTCCCCCAGCCTGTGTGCACCTGGGAGCCGCCCAGGGTGTGGTGCTGGCTGGGTAATTTCTGCCAGACTGACTGTCAGCTACACCCAAGGAGGTTGGGCAGCCGTGTCCTCTGCCCCGATGTCCACAGGTCCAAACTGCTGAAGTGTCATGGAGGCCCTGGCCAAAATGGGATGATGTAGGAAGTGGGGGTGACCCTAAGAGAGGAAGTCCACACCCAGAGGGCCTCAGGGCTGGGTGGGGACCCAGGGTGGTGGACTGTCCTGGGCTGAGCCAGCCCCTCTCCTCGATTTGGCCCCTGGGGAAGACTTTGGTTACAGCCCGGTGAAATTTAACCCGTTGGCTCTGGTTTCCTGGGCTGATAAGACCAAGCCCTCCTCCTCCGCCCTGAGTCCTCCCCACCACTAAATCCTCCTCCCCACTGAGCCCTCCTCCCTACCACCGACTCCTTCCTCTTCCCTCCCCTATCTCCTGCCCTTCTTTCCTCCCACTTTTCCTCTTTTCCCTCCTCTTCCCACTCCTCCCTTCCCTCTCCCACTCTTCCTCCCCTGTCTCCTCCCCCATCCCTGCTCCTTCCTGCCCGGGCCTGAAGAGGGTTCCCCCAGCACCCACCCCACTCCTGTCTCGGGCTTTTCCTGAAGCTCCCCTGCGCTGACCCTCTCCCGGGAGACTCAGGCAAGAGGGCAGTGACACCCGGGCTGGGAAGCATCTGCCAAAATGTGCACCTGGTGGCTGACAGCCCAGGAGTTCTGTCTCTGGGATGAGACGCAGCTGCCCAGAGGGAGGTGGTCGTGCAGCTGATGACTGTACATGCTGAAGACTCTTCTCAAAAAAGGGGGGGCCTCCAGTCACCCCATGGGTGGTGGCCACCGCGTCACCCTTGCCTGTCCCCCAGGGCCCTCGTCGGGCTTGAGATGAGGTTCTTGCCCCGCCCCAGTCACCCGAGAATCTGGGAGGGGTGTGCCTTCAGGGGGTCTCAGGTGATGCAAGCCAGGTGTGCAGACCCTGCTCTCCCAGGCTGAATCCAGTTGCCCACTTTCCTAAGATTGCAGATAAAACTGGTGCTGGCTCTTCCCTCCCCGGGCTCAGGCTTTTGTTCCAGGGAACCTGCCGGGTGCAAAGCCCAGGGCAGGGGTCCAGGAGGGGTAGTCCCACCAGATGCTGACTCATGGAGGCCATTGAGGCCCAGCAGCCCAGATGCCCCTGCCCAGGGCTGTGTCCAGAGCAGGAGACCTGCCGGAGGGGCTTGGGGGCTGCTGGATTCAGGATTGGGATGGGATTGGGGTGGTGGTCGGGTGGGTAGGAGCTGGGGGTGGGGTGGCCCAGCACTGCCACAGCCCTGGGGTCTTATAGGAGCTGCCCACCTGGCCTCTAGGCCCTGAGATGGGGGAGGGGAAACAGTAGCTTCCACTTGGGGGCAGGACTGCAGGGGGGCAGGGCATGGGGCAGGAAGAGGTCAAAGGTAAAGGGAAGGCAGACCCCGTTCTGGAGTTTCCGGTGGTAGGACTGGTGGATGCAGGTCAGGCAGCAAGTGTATCAGGCAGTGAGGACATCAGCTTTCTGTGACCCCAGGGTGGTGGGGGATGGGGATGGGGTCTTGGTCTCTGGAGCTCCCACTGAGTAGCCATGTGACCCCTCCGTGCCTCAGTTTTCCTATCAGCCGTGATGCTGTGGTGAAGACAAGTTGGGGTGGTCCCTGTGGAGGGCTTGGAGCCCAGGGGCAAGTGCCAGGTGGCCAGCCCCAGCGGGAAGGGGCGGGTAGCTGGAGGTGTCTCCCCCAGTGCTCGGGTTGGCGGGCCGGGGCAAGTGAGTGGGCTCATGGCTGCTGTGCTGGGCGCTTGGCAGGCGGTGGGCAGACCCCGAGTTCCGGGGTCTCTGGGTTTATTGTCTCGGGACAAAGACTTTGTTTGTTGAAAGTGGTCTGATGGAATCAGATGCCTGGGTGGGGAGCCCAGCGGTGTTATGCGGAGTAGAGCTTGTGTTGCCCTCATGGGCTGTTCAGAGCTTCCAGGTTTCTTTTTATGGGCCCTGCACTCCCGTGGTGTCAAATAACTGCACATTTTCCCCGAAACGTCAGTGTGTCTGGTGAGGCTGTGATTCCTGCCCAGAACTTCTGTGAAAACCCGTTGGGTCTTGAGTTCATCCTTTCTCTGCACAGAGGGACCAGCTTCCTGGGTTGGGGGTCCTCATTTTCTCCCTTCACCAGTGAAGGGCCGGGCCCCAGCGGGGTCTGGGGGTCCCTGAGCCGTCTCCGGCTGTTGAGGTTCAAGTCCCATTTTTACATGAAAAGATAAAAGGCTGTGACATTCTGAGAACTAGTTTTCCAAAAACCACGTCTGGAATTGTGCTCCGGCTGCACTGGAGATGGCGCGGAGAGCTGAGACACTGCCGTCCCCGCATTTCCCCTCTCGGGAGGTCTCGCTTCCACGCCGGCACCCACCGTGGACACCGTCCAGGCCGGGGGAGGTTTGGCGGGGTTCCTTTACCTTAATGAAGGGCGGGCTTGAACTGACAGGCCGTGCCACACCCAGTCACCTGGGCAGAGCTCGCACCTGGTGCCGGAGCAGGTGCGGTTGCCGGGCTCCCACCGAGGGCACTTTCTTTTCCGCTGCCTCCCCCTGGTGTCCCACCGGGGTTGAGCTTTCTTCCCCACACAAGGAGTTCCTGGTGGTGGTTTTAAAAAGCTGTGGTCAGTGGTTCTATTTTGTGTGCGTGGGGGGCTGTCGTACTGTCTTTGAGAAAAGTTTCATTTATCTAATCGATGATTTGATTAATCAATAATTGGTAATCTGATTCAAATGTGCCCCATGGTGACAGACATCGTGTCCTCCTCACCCAGGGACATCTTCATCACCAGCGTGGACGCTGCCACCACCTTCGACGAGCTCTGTGCGGAAGTGAGGGACATGTGCCAGCTGCACCCACAGCACCCGCTCACCCTCAAGTGGGTGGACAGCGAAGGTAGCCCCGCGCCCGCCCCGCCATGCGCCTGTCCCGCCATGCGTCCGCGCGGCCCCTGCACGCAGCATGCTCAGCCTCTGATGGGGGCAGATTTAAAACCAGGGAATTAAACTCGGTAGAGCCGACTTCCCCAGCAGGGACGTTTGCAAGGAGCTTGGCTGCAAGTGCTGGCATACAAACTGGCTGGGAGGAAGAGGGGGTGACGGTGAGACACCCTCGGAAGGGGCCGTCCCCATCGTGTGGTGGCTCTGGTCTTGAACCCCGGGAAGAGGGCAGACGGGGGTCTCCCGCCCCCACTGCAGGTGGGCGCTTCCTCCTGACCTGACCTTCCCTGCTCAGATCCTGGGCTTTTCTGGTAGGGGGTTTGGAAGGATGAGTGGGGAGGGCAGGTGCAGGGGGGCCTGCAGCACCCCACCCCTGCCCCTCCCCTCCTTCCCCCCTCCCCTCTCTCACAGACCCACCTCCTAGAACACTGGGGGATTGGGAGACAGTCCGGAGAGACCCTTTCACCCCGTGACTGTCGGTGGAGGGTGCGGTGGCGTGGGCAGGATTCCGCGTATTTCCATGTTATGGCAGCAGAGGGCAAGGACTTTCCCTTCAGCCCAGGACTGGCCGAGGGGACGTTCTTGGTCTTGTGCGGGGTTTGCTCTTTCAGTGGCTCTTGGGGCTGAGGGCTGGTTTCCCTGTGGGCTGGGTGGCTCCTGGTCTGGGTGGCCGTCCTCCGGCCCGTCACCGTGGCACGTGCTGAGCGGCACCGCGCAGACCTCCGGGCCTCAGTGTTCGCGCTCAACGCTGTCTCTCCCCTGCCCAGGTGACCCTTGCACCGTGTCTTCCCAGATGGAGCTGGAGGAGGCTTTCCGCCTGGCCAGCCAGCGCAGGGACGACGGCCTCATCATCCATGGTCAGTGACGGTGGCGGGCTGTGAGGGTGGGGGGCTCTGGGGCTCTCCTGGCCGTGGGCATCTTTGCCAGACCACAGTGGGGACGGGAGGAGATCGAATGTGATGCCACGGGGGCCTGTTTTTTCTCTCTGACGTTTTATTCACCCAGATGAAAAGTGTTCTTGCTGGTAAAGTGTTCATAGGGCGGCGTGGGGGAGGTGTCTTCTCCCCGCCGGACACGGACGTGGGGGGTTCTGGCCGTCCTCACTCCTGCCTCAGAAGCTGGGCTCGCCCACCTGGCTTCACCTTTTGTGGTGCTTGGAGGGTCCAGCGGCTGGTCCAGGGCCCACAGGGTGGGGGACGGCCCCCGGCCCGTCTCCAGGCTCTCGGCTGTCCTCAGCTGGCTCCGTTCAGAGACAGGTTACGAATTGAGTCTTGGGAGGTGTTAATTGGGAGCACCCGTTTTTGTCTTTTGGTTGGGCATTTTAGGCTGTGCTCCCAGACACTTTTTGAGTGCTACAAGGTTTCCGGGGGACCCGAGAGCGTGGTTCCAGCAGCGGTGGCCGGCCACCCACGTCTGTGTCCACTTCTGCTGCAGCTTGGGCTGTCTGCCAGGGGTCTGGGCACGGACCACCGAGCCCAAGGGATGGGACCAAAGCTCAAGCTCAACACTGCCCACGGTTTCTGCTGAATCTGCTGTCCTCCCTAACGCTGGGGTGGTTGGTTAAAATGCTTAGTTTTTGTAGCCCTTTTTATATCAACATGGTTTTTAGTTTCAAGCCCAGCCTGGCCCACTTTGCTTGTGGTGGTGATCAGTGTGTTTATGCTTCCTCTCTGCACTGAAAGCTCTGGTGCTTAAAAATTTCACTTTATTTTCTACATGAAGAAAGTTTGTTTTAGCTAAATTTGAATACTTTCTAAGCTTCTAATTTAATGTTTATCTTGGAAACTCGGGATGTGCGTTAAAATATTTAATTTTGAGCCCTGTCTTGAGTATAAAGAAGTGGAACCTAGTGCGGAGTAATTGCAGGTCTTCCTCATTTTTATATTATTTTTTAACGCAAATCCGTAGTTTTCCTCTGACAGCTTTGCTGTCCGGCTCTGTCTGATTGCTTTTCTCCTGCATTTTTCAGTGCAGTTTGAAGCCCTACAACGTGGGGCTTGGCGTACTTAGGCATCCTCGGCCTTCCGAGGTTTGCCCCAACGAGCGTTGCCCAAGAGTAGGTTCCCCGGCGGTGTGGCCGGTGCCGCGTGCATGCGGGAGCGTGTGCGCCTGGTCAGCCCCGCCTGCGAGAGGCTGTCATATGGCGGTGGCGTGGCACTGACTCTCTCTTGCCTTCTCTCTCTTCCCGTCCAGTTTTCCCGAGCACCCCCGAGCAGCCAGGCATGCCCTGTCCAGGAGAAGACAGTGAGTACTGAGGTTTTGCTTTAACCGGTATCTCTTGTGACGGGGCGGAACCATCGTTCCACTGGGACAGTGACGGTGGCGCTCTTTGTGGGGCGTGAGCAGCCGTTGTGGCCATGTGTGCACCTGGGAGTTTCACTGTGGCCGCTGCCCTGGGACGTTTCCCGTGTGTAGGTTCTGCCCGACCCAAGTGCTGCTCTAGGGAGGTGCTCGCTTGGTCACTTGGTGACATCATCGAAAGCCCAGGAGAGCCCTGGTCTGTCCCCAGGAGGGCAGGGCCAGATGGGGACGGCCGGATGGTGCCCGTGGACATCCGCCTCTGCTCACAGCCACCCCCGGCCCTGGGCACCTGCCCCTCCCTGGTCCGCACGGGCCCCAGAGTGGAGGTGGAAGCATCCAGTTCATGTCCACGTTGGCCTCATGGGCAGGAGAGGAGGGGAAACAAGTCTCACAAGCGGTGGGTTCAGGGGTAAGCCTCTGACCACATCCTGGAGGTCACCAGACCCCCTGCGTGCCATTCTCGGGGCAGAGGGTCCCTGGGCTGTGGCCTGGTGAAATTCCACACTGACCCCAGCCCCGCGCTGACCTGGGCTCTGTGCCCCGTCTCTGTGCTGGTGGCCAGGCGCTCCCGGACCGAGTCAGCCGTGCGTCCAGTTCTGGGCACTGGGCTCAGTCCCCCTTGGGCAGGGGACCCCAATCCAGCTCCCAGGATGCACTCTGGGCCGGCCTCATGCTGCCGGGTCAGGACCCTCGGGCTGGCGCTGGAGCTGGTGGTAGCCTGGGTCTGGCAGGCATTGGGGTGGGAGCAGATTCGTGTGGCATCTGAGCCACCACGGTCACCTAGTGAAGAGGTAGAGGGAACAGTTGGAATGTAAATTTTGGATTTAGGGGAGAAGGCCAAGGCTGAAGATAGATTGGGCAGCGCTTAGCGCAGAGGAGCCAGGGGGTTTTCCGTGGCCCCTGAGTAGGGGCTGGGACTCCTGGTCCTGGGGCTGCCCAGAGAGCACAGGGCCCTGAAACAGTGGCCAGTGAGGCACGGAAACGTCTGGAAGGAGGCGTCCTGGGAGAGTGGAGCAGGGTGTGTGGCAGGTGGGCAGGACAGGCAGAGCGTGAGGGGCACAGGGGATGCCCCCTCCATCCAGCTGGCCATGCCTCTCAGGGCTGACGTTGCCTGGAAACAGGGGAGCCCTGGTGTGTCCTAGGGGGAGGCAGATGACAGTGAGACCTGTCAGTAGGCTCCTCAGCGTCAGATGCTGACAGCTGAAGCTGGAGGTGGGTGGCGGCTGGCTGGGTGCAGATTCAGAGCCATGTTGAGAAGCTGGGGAGGAGGCAATGGGTCTCCTGGGATAGGAACTCTCTGGGCAGCCATGCTGAGGGCCAGAGGCCAGAGTGGCCGCTGTGGCTGAGGAGCAGAAGATATTCGGCTGACCAGGGGTTCTGCTTCGAGTGGGACTGGGTTTGGAAGCTGCAGGGGTGGCCAAGGGCGATTATAGGTGGGGTCGCATGGGGGGTGCCGGAGAGGTTCGTAGGGGCCAGGTGGGTGCAGACTCCGTGATGTGGAAACCCACCCGCAGGAGCCCCGGCATCTGGTAGGGAGTTCTCTGCAGGTGGCCGGCACACGGCTCCGGGTCACCCTCCCCTGCGGAGCTGCTCCTGGCGTGACGTTTTGCTCTCCGGGTCCCTTCCTCCAGGATGCGCAGGTTTCCTGGAAAGGGACGTGTACCGTGAAAGGGCTGTGGTGTGCGGTGACGGTTTATGTGTCCTCATGGATACGTGAAAACATACAGTAAGACAGGTTCCCCCAGGTCCAACCCTCATGCCGCTGTCTGTAGGAGGGGACCCATGGGTGGTGCTTACTTGCCACCGAGGTGACTTTGGACCGTGGTGACAAGACTGTTTATCTGCCCACATTGTGCCAGTGGCCAGGGATACTGACTGTAGCCGGCCCAGACCTGCCACCCCAGGGGCCCACGGCATTTCTGTGTCTCATCCCAGCCCTGCCTGGGGTCTGGGGTCGGCCCTTGTGCGTGGCCCCGGTGGCTCCTTTCCCTGTGCAGATGTTGTGCCCTCCCTGTGTGGGGCAGGTGGTCCGAGCTGGCCCAGCCTCTGCAGGGCAGGAATGGGGCGTGGGGGTCTCTGCCGGAGGGTTGGCGTGGAGTGTGGTTTGGGAGGCGCTGCATTGCCGTGGGAATGCAGAGAATGTGGCTCAGCCTTGAGGAGGGACCTCCTTGGGCTTAGAGTAGGTCCTTGAGATGCCCGCCAGGGCGGCCCAGCTTCCCGAGACCTCTCAGTCTTGCTGGAACATTCCGCCAGAGCTGCCAGGCGCCCGTTGCCAAGGAGGTTGGAGGCGGGTGCCAGGGGCGGTGGCACAGTGGTGGCCCGCTTGTGGGTTCCCTGCTCCGTGCACTGACGTCCCCCTGGCTGCACGGTGCACAGGGTGTGGGGCGGCCCTCGTCTCGTTGTGGTTGAGAGTGTGGGGAGCAGAGCACGTTGCTCGTGCGGGTCTCCTGGGCAGCTAGGGCCGCTGTGAGTGTTGTTGGCGCTCTCCCGGATGTTGTACGCGTCCAGTTTGGTTCTGATGCTCATCTCAGACATGGGATGTGCCTGCTCTTGTCGCCCAATGGCACCATGTGCAGGTGCATCTCAGACAAGGACATACCTGTTCTGGTCACCCGATGGCCACCGTGTACAGGTGCATCTCAGACAAGGACATACCTGTTCTGGTCACCCCATGGCACCATGTGCAGGTACACGGTGTGATTCTGGCACTTGCACGGTCACTTGTGCTTGTGGCTTTTTGTGGCCTCAGGCAGCACCATCCAGTGCTGTGGGTTTGTGAGAAGGGCCAGACAGCAGGTGTGCATGGCAGGTGTGCGCAGCAGGTGTATGTGGTGGGTGTGCATGGCAGGTGTACGTGGCATGTGTACATAGCAGGTGTACACGACAGGTGTACATGGCAGGTACACGCAGCAGGTGTGCATGGCAGGTATGCGTGGCAGGTGTACGCAGCAGGTGTACGTGGTGGGTGTGCATGGCAGGTGTACATGGCGGGTGTACATGACAGGCGTACACAGCAGGTGTAGATGGCCGGTGTACATGACAGGTGTACATGGCAGGTATACGCAGCAGGTGTGCACGGCACATGTGCACGGCAGGTGTGCACAGCAGGTATATGCGGTGGGTGTGCATGGCGGGTGTACATGGCCAGAGATGAACGTGTGCAGGAACTTGGCTGCCCCGTGGGCCGCGGGCACGGCAGCTGGACGGGCGTCACCCTGGCCGGGCCTGTCCCGCTCACGTTGGTCTGAATTGAACTGGTTTTGTGGGTGGTTGTGTTCTGGTTGTGGGGCACACTTAACATGAAATTTGCTGCTTTAACTGCTTCAAAGTGAACAGTTTGGCGTCATGCACAGTGTTGTGCAGCCACCGCCTCTGCCCAGTTCCGGAACACAGTCGGAAAGGAAGCCCCGGCCCCATCCGTGCCCCCGGCCCTGGCACCCAGCGCTTGTCTGTCCCTGTGGATTTGCCTGTCTGGACGTTTCATGTCAACGGGGTCACACAGTACGTGGCCTTTCGTGTCTGGCTCCTTTCACCCACGCAGCCCCCCAGGGTTCGTCCGTGTTGTAGCGTGTGTCCGCACTTCAGCTCTCGTTTTCCTGATTGTTTTTATTCTGGCGAGATACACGTGACGTGAAATTTACCACCTCAACCGCTTTAAAATGTGCAGCCCGTGCACACCCCCATCTCCAGCCTCTCTCACCGTCCCACCTGCAGCGCCGTCCCCATTAAACTCTGACCCCCGACCCCAGAGCCACCCTTCTGCTTCCTGTCTCCACGGATTTGACGGACACGCGTGGGCTCTCGCGGTATTTGTCCTTCTGCGACTGGGCTCGTCTCACTTAGCGCAGCATCTTCGGGGTTCACCTGTGTTGCGGCGTGTGTCAGAATTCCCGTCCGTTTTAAGGCTGAATAATCCACTGCATGGATGGGCCACGTTGCATTTGTCCGTTCACCTGTCCGGGGACGCCTGAGCTGCTCCCAGCCTTTGGCTACTGTGAGCGATGGTCTGTGTGCACGCAGTGTGTGCATGCGCCCTTGGGACCTGCTTTCGTTTCTTTTGGGTGTAGACCCAGAGGTGGAATTGCTGGATCGTGGGTAATTGTGTCTTTGAAGAACTGCCGTGTGGTTTTCCGCAGTGTATCCACTGACGTTCCCACCACCTGCATACAAGGGTTCCAGTCTCTCCACATCCTCGCCAACAGTCTTTGTTTTCTGTTTCATTTTTTTTAATGGTAGCCATCCTCATGGGTTTGAGGTGGCGTCTCACCTGGTTTTGCTTGCAGTTCTCTGAGCGTCTTCATGTTGGCCGTTTGTGCGTCGTCTTCGGAGAAACGCCTGCTCAAGCCCTTTGTCCATGTTCTGCATTGGGTTGCTTGTTTTTTTTTGTTGGTGAATGTTAGGAGTTCGCTATTCTGGATATTAATCCCTTATCAGATATATGATTTGCAAATCTTTTCTCCCATTCTGTGGCTCGCCTTTTTGTTTTTGTGGGGTGTTTTTAGAGATAGGGTCTCGCTCCGTAACCCAGGCTGGAGTGCAGTGACCTCGTTATAGCTCACCGTAACCTTGAACTCCTGGGCTGAAGTGATCCACCTCAGCCGCACAAGTAGCTGGGACCACAGGTGTGCACCACCCCACCCGGCTGATTTTAAAATGTTTTGTAGAGACAAGGGCTGGCTATGTTGCCCAGGCTGGTCCTGGAGCTCCTGGCCTCAAGCCATCCTCCCGCCATCCTCTCGCCTGATTGTTCCTTCTAGAATTCCGGTTCTGTGTTGACTAGAAATGGCAAGTTCAAGCATCCTTGCCTTCGTCCTGATCTTCAGGGAAAAGCTTTCCGTTTTCCACCATTGGGTCGGTGTTTACTGTGGGTTTTTCATACATGGCTTTTGTTATATCCAGGTAGTTTCCTTCTTTTCCTGGTTTGTTGGTTGTTTTTATCATGAAAGCGCTTTGAATTTTGTCAAATACCTTTTCTGCCTCAGTCGAGGTGCTCATGTGTTTCTTTTCCTTCATTCTGTTAATGTGATGTATTATGTTGATCAATTTTCGTACATGGAACTGTGTTTGCATCCCATGAATAAATCCCACTTGGTCGTGGCATATAAATTTTTTAGTACGCTGCTGCATTTGTTTTATTGGCATTATGTTGAGGATTTTTGCCCAATGTTCATAGGGAGTAATGGTCTGTAGTTTTCCTGTGGTGTCTTTGTCTGGCTTTGATGTTAGGGTAATGCTGGCCGTGGAGGATGAGTTAGGAATGGGTGCCTCTTCTTCAATTTTTGGGAAAAGTTTGAGAAAAATTGGTGCTAGTTCTTTAAATCTTCTGTAGAATTTACCTGTGAAGGCATCAGGTCCTGGGCTTCTTGTTTTTTTTTTTTTGGTCAGGAAATTTTTGATTACTGACTCAATTTCCTTACTAGTTATAGGCCTATCCCAATTTTTCTATTTCTTCGTGATTTAGTCTTGGTGGGTTTTGTGTCACTAAGAATGTTTTCATCTAGCATATCCAATTTGTCGGTGCACACTTGTTCATAATGTCCGCATAACTTTTTAAATGTGGAATTGGTAATAACGGCCCTACTTTCATTTCTGACTGGTAATTTGAGTCCTCTCTTTTTTGTGGGGTTCACTATTTGTTTGTGACAAATACTCGATGATTCTCTCCAGCCAGAAGTTCTCTGAGGCGATGCAATTGGCCTCAGCCAATCGGAGAACGGAGTTGTCGGATCGCGTTGATTTTTTTTTGTTTGTTTTGGTTTTTTTTGAGACAGAGTCTC